>JAHBCN010027487.1:0-10050 GCA_019359885.1 Listronotus oregonensis | reverse complement strand
TAAAAAAATTTTTTGGGGTTTCGGAAATAGCTATAACGAATACCGGACAACAAAATACCCCTAACAATTTAATTAAAAAATAAAAAACAAAAACAATGAAAAGTGGCTAAACTAATATTCCTACAAAGAAGTTTAAAATAAGGGACCTAAATTCAAAAATTTGATATTTCTCAACATATTAACGATTTTTTTTAAATACCAAAAAACCCATGAATGGTTAACTTAGGGAGTAAATTTTTCCAAATCCCGGGTGAAGATGTTGATTTTCAAATTGTTGGAACTGTAATCCGTTGTCGATTTTCTTCAACGTATTTTAGGTGGGGAAAACTTTCAATTTTAATCAAATTTGTAACCATTTTTTTGAGTATGTTAGTTTAGGATGTTGCCTTTTCAGGGAAATTGTCAAAATACTTTTGCGCAGCTTTATTAACATTTCATTGCTTTGGAAATAACGTTGCAAAATATGAAGTTTTCTTTTAAATAATTAATCATTTTACAAAGTTAAAAAATTTAATAACATCGGCTAACTTGATAATGACGCTAGATGACTTCCGAATCAAGGCCAACTGAGAAAATATTTTTTTTTGAAGTGGATGAGGTTATAAACCCCAAACTATAAATGTTATATATTTTGAAATAAGAATAAAAAGTATATTGGCTGGAAAAAATTATTAAGCCCATATAAGTTGATAATGATCATCAACTTTACTTTTTCATAGGGCCAACATTTTGTTGTCACAGGGTATTAACGTTGTAGCTATTTTCCCCATTTTTGTAAAATATTTTTTCAGTTATCTATTTTGCCAATTACTAATTTTTTTTTGGGAAAAAAATGATTCCGCCGGAATCAAGGCCAACTGAGAAAATATTTGTTTTTTTAAATGATTATAAACTCATAAATTATAACATTTATAATTGTTGAAATCAAAAAAAGCACTATTTGGCTGGTAAAAACCAAATGGCGTCCATAAATAATAATAATAAAATAATAAAAAAAGACTTTTATTGTAAAAAGAAATTTTACAAAAGGCAAGTTGAGGATAACCTCCATCTTAACAATAAAGAAAAAAACAATTTATTAATATGATGTATATACATATACAAATTTGTTTGTACTATGGGTAATAAAAATTTTTAATAAGTATTACAATTTTATTGAGTTGGTGAAACCAAAATTTTGAAAATATGTGACGATATGTTTTCACTTTGTATTTGAAATTATGGGTTCAGAGTTTTAATTTATTATATTAAAATTTTACAGCTATTTGATAGGTAAAATAAAAAGGTTGTTGGGAAGGGAGGATATTATGTATTTATGTTCAGATCTAAGTTATGTGAATCATACTGAATTTTTAATTTTTTGATACAAATAAGTAGGAAGTTTTTATAAATAACTTTATGATACAAAACTAAACTATTAAAAACTTCACCCATTTTCATCCATCCAATTCCTGTTTTGCACTTACGCCACTGTCATACTTTCAATTCCACCTATCAAAACGAAACAAAGTTTTTAGTGAATGCGCCCTTTGTCACTTTCCACCAGACAAGGACATAGACAATCCAAAAGGTAAAGTGCATAGTACTAAATACTAAGATTTTCCTGATTTTTTCATTTAAAAGATGTCTTTTTTATAAATAAGTTTTAGATTAATATATGCTTTTTTATACAGTTATCTATATGCTCAGAAAATCTTAGATCAACATCAATTACCACGCCCAGATTTTTTGCCACACTAACGCATTGTAAGTTTCATTATTTACAATTAAATTTAAAAGATGTTTTTGACGTTCCTGTTAACCTTAGGCCCAAAAGAGGTTGACATTTTTGGGGTTCGCTCCAAACAGTGATTTGAGGTTTAAACAAGGATTGAAGATCACTATTTACTTTAAGATTCGCCTCACCAACTAGGTTTAAATGACAGATAAATTGGGTGTCATCTGCATATTGATACCGTACACAAGATCCGACTTGCTGAGATGATAAACCTGGAGTAGAGGACCCAAAGGGTAGAGCCCTGGGGCACGCCAGCGGTAACACTTAGATATCCAGACTGTTCACCATTACCTTGACTGCTTGTTTTCTTCCATGAGGTAATCGCAAGAGATGAATGGCACCTTAGCAAAGCCAGGGATGGGATGGCCAAAAGTAATTGGTGATTTATTTTACAAACCCGGAGTAGTCAAAAAACAAGGCTGGAGTTCACCGCGATCAAGCCCCAAAATATCATCAGTTATTTTAACAAAGCAGGCCAGCTATGATCCCGAACCCCGACTAAAAAAGGAAGGGTTGTGTTTTGGGAAATGTTCGATTTTTTTTTAAGATTTTCAAAAACTTTCAAAGGGTAGGGAGGATGCTGATAGGCAAACAGTTAGTGACTTGGATGGAACTTTAAGGGTAGAAAAAGCATTTCCATCCTTAGGTGGCAGTTTCGATACTGTAATTTATTAAATGTGTAATTAAGGTAAATGGTGGGACAGACCAGAAATGGATAAACCATCCCATCAATAGTCCTCTGATTTAATTGAAAAGGGCAGAGCAACTTTACTAATAATGTTCAAACTGAAAAGTCAAAAACCTTTAAGGCTGAAAAAAAATGTAGAGTATCAGGGTCTCTGAGATGAGTTACAGAATTCAAAAAAAGCCAAATAGTCCCCATACCCAATTTGTTTGGGTATATTTTTGTAACAATTAATTACATTTCATCAAAGGGACCCAGGTTTTTTTATAGCTTTTGATAAGGTATTTTGAAGACATGCTTTTTTTTGTCTAGCAGATTTTGCATAATTTCTTAACAGGTAATATTCCCTGTTTCAGGTGTTCTTTTTGATTTTATTTTGTTAATGCTTTACAGAGGCTCATAATATTTTATGTTTGGAGTAACCAAGGTTTTTTTCTTTTTACCCGAGATTCAAGAGGAGCATGTTTGAAATAAATTTAAAATATATGAGAAATAAATTTATTATCATTAATAGATTGATATAAATTATATTATTAAACGGAATATAAGAAATCCTGAATATCATTTTAAAATGTTAAGTTTTGTGTTTTAAAAAGGGTTTAGGTTTTTTAATTAACATGTTTAATTACACTTACTAAAAAATGTTTGAAACATCAAAGATTGACTCCACAATTTATTAACTGGTTTAAATTGGAGCAAATTATAAGGCTATGTAAGGTAGTTGATTACGTTTTAGTTGGCCTTTATAGTTTGATGAAGATCAATACTTTAAAAAGCATTGAACTTTTGGGTATGGGATTCAAACTAAAATTTAATTTTAAAAATCCCCGCACAACATAAGGTCACAGATACAAATGCTTAGATTTTTTTGTTCAAACTCCAATAAAAATTGAGAAAAATCAGTAATCCTGGGGTCTGTAAAAACCCTAAAATAGTTTTAATGTTACCAACCTTAAAACCTATATAAAGTTTTCCCGGAAAATCATTATTAATATCATTTAAAATTGAGTACCTAATTGTATTATGAATGTATAAAAGGACTTCCACCACGACCCAGTACACGACCCGCCTAATCCCCCGATAATTACCTCAACCCGTCATCAATCACAAAAGCCACGTTTTAAACAGCAAAATAAAAATTGATTATCTAATACATTCTTTTAATAACCAATTTTCCAACAATTGACCTAAATTAATATGGGCAATTTAAATCTTTATTCCCGCTTGCAAACATGTACATTTTTGAAATATCGGCAAAAAATAAACATTCAAACTCCCGCCGAGAGAGGAAAAAAAATAAAGAATTTTATTCTCAAAGTCCATTTAATACTTGACCTCCATTGTAATTATTCTGATAAAAATTAATTTTTCTGGCAAAACTTTACGTCTTTGCCCAAACATATTTGTACCTACATGATTTTAGTTCCTTGGTTCCAAAATCGGGATTGGGCAGGCCGGATTGACATAAATGTTCCTTTTTGAATCACTTCTTATTTCAAATTTTTATCAAGCTTTATATTTTTTGTTTGAAAACAGTGGATGTCAGAATTTTGAAAAGACACTAGAACTGGTTTTAATGGTCTTCTGCTGGGAAAACTGACGCTGAAATCATCTGGAGAGACCACACCAAGAACGACAAACTTTTATAACATCAGCCTTACAGCTGTTTATCGCCCTTTGAGGCCAACGATCGACATTTTTATTTCTCTCGACCGAGTTTCCGAGGGGAACCCTTGATGTTTAGTACATCCTCTAGTTGGGCAATCCGAGATTTTTGAGTCCGCTCCTTTCTAAGAAGTTTATTTTCATTGTTTAAAACACTGATGCTATCCCTGTGCTCCATTATCGTACCGTTAAATGAAGATTCTTCAACTCTTTTAAAATCTTTGTCATAGCTCTCATAAATCGGTGTTACTTGGAGTTATATTTATTAAGGAGAAACACGTCAGAAGTAGGTATATCAGAAACTAGATGGTGGTTGAATCCTACACCACTTCTTTCATTGCAATCTGTTAAAGTATTTAAATTGTTAGCAGTTTTCACCAACCCTGAAGAGAGACATGCTAAACAAGCCCACTTATGTTTGTTTTGGTTGTATAGGCAAAAACCATCATTACTTAATCCAGAACATTCTTTTGGAACCATTCCTCACAATTTCCAGCACATTGTATTTTGTAGTGTATTTTTGTAATGTTTTTTTTTTAATTTTTTTCAACCAACAGTTTTCTTCTTTGCACCAGTCATTGTGGGGACCCCCCAGATAAACGTTATTGATATTTTATATCGACTATGAAAAAAAAAGAAACGAGATGGCCAATATATGGACTGTGCGATGATTTTAACTGAATTTCCGTTGTTTTTAAAGGTTTAAACGATACGCCACCACATTTCCAGCACGCGCCACGGCCATTTGTCCACACATTTACTGCAAAGAAAATATTTATTTTGCATAGAACCTTATAAAATAGGCAAATTTGTCGGAGCTCAAATAACAAGCGTGACAAGCGCGACGATGTCAACAATATACGGTTACTTTTTTAAAAATGATGTTGATGATGATTCTAAAAAGCCGAAACTTAGAAAATAAAAATTGACTACTTGTTATTTCTCAAAAAAAGTTGTTTGAAGAAGTTTTTACAGATTTAAAAAAATTTTCACTTATAAAAAAATATGGGGATTTTCGAAATGATGTTTCAGGTTTTTTTTCAATATTTTAAAAAACCGAATAGATAGAACCATTAGTTAAGGGATTAGCTTACTAACATAATTGTCCAAAACTTTCCCCATTTAACCGATTTTTATCTATCGGTTTCCAAGATCCCCATAATTCCCCACCAATTTGGGACACACTTATATATAATATATAATATATATATATATATATATATATATATATATATATATATATATATATATATATATATATATATATATATATATATATATATATATATATATATACCCCACCTTCAAGCCAAATTGGGGGAGAAATGCGCCCCTGCCTCACTTGTATTTATATCTGACTTTTTAAATATAGACACCTTGCAATATAAGTGCTGGAGTTCCTATGCCCCCTTATCATAATGCCCCTTTTTTTACAAAGGATTAAAATAATTGACTTAAATGCTTTTTTATGAAATTTTTCAATTTTTTATTAAATATATTTTTTAAATATTTTACATATACCTAATACTGATAAAAACAATTTAAATTTTAAATGGGGGGTTATTCGAGCGAGGTAGTACAATGACCATTTTTATGTATATTGGTAGCTTACAAATTTGTGAACCATTAGCCTTAAAATCGTTTTTTATTTTGATTGCTTTTATATAAAAACCACAAAAATATCCTAAGAATTAGGATTATATCAATGATCCAGCTGTTAAATAGTTAGAATAATATTCATTTTTTTGTATTTTTAACAAGTATGATTTATTGAGTATGATTTATTGAAATAACACTGATAATTAAACAACAATAAATTTTTAAAACCAAAATTCCTCCTCTGTTGCCATTCAGTTGTACTACCTTTCTATCCGGTAAATAATCATGTAAATAAGTTTATCATGTAAAATAAAATCATTCAGTTTTGCTGTGACCAGGTTTAAGAAGGAGGAATTAAGGAAATTTTTGTACATTTTTAAGGTTAAGTTTGACTAGAGTGTTGTAACTCAAATACTGTTTCGATAAAATTTTACATTAGATTCGTGATCAGGCCCCAAAAAAACGTCCATATACTAAATTCAAATAAAATCGGCTGTGATAAGTGAAAATTACCCCATTTTTAACTAAACCTTTGTAAGAAATGTAGTAGAAAGATGTGAAATCCTTATTTTGCCTATGGACTTTTGGTATAAGTAAAATTGTAGAAAAACCGTTAACATGAAAAAAAATACTTTTACGCTGTATTGACCTATTTCAGGCTTAAAGGTAAATAAAACTATTTTTTGACAAATAGTTAATGTTTTTAAACAGTTGTCACTTAAAATTTTGACCGACTTCAGTTACTTGCTTGCCAAACAATAAAAAAAGTCTGACATTTTAATTTCATTATGCCAGCTACTTCATAGAATAAATAGAATAAATATAACTTTATTTCAGATTCTGTTTTTACAAATACATATTTACATAGGTATCATAGGAACACAAAATGAAATTTACGTCACAAATATTTACATAACTAAGGTAATACAACTACATATTAAAATAATCCTCTAAAGTATATGGTTCTAGATTTAATAATAAATATTTTGTTTTCTTTTAAATTGCTTAAAATTTTGGATATTTTTGATATTCTGTGGTAGTTTATTAAAAAATTTTATACAATTTAAATGGGTTTTTTTCCGTCATACTCAATCATGAATGGGTAGTTGATATCTACAGTTCTGGTAGTATTTTTTTGTATTAGTGTTATTTACAAGAAGAACCGGGTTTTTTAAAAAAATACAACAAACATTCGTGCAGGTACAATCCATACATAGTTAAGCCCTTTTGCTTTGGAAAAATTCCTCTACAAGTTTCCCGAAATTTCATTTTAAAAATTATTCTTAATATTTTTTCTGAATTTTAAAAATTGACTTTGCATTAATCCTTTTCCCAAAAAATGATCCCATATCTAAGTAAGGACTCAAAGTTGGCAAAGTACATGATTTTAAGAACACTTTCAAGAAGATATTATTGTTACTGAAGCTAACAAGTTTGGTTTAATCTTTTTGATAGCATTTCAATGTGGGGTGACCATTTAAGAACTCGTCGATCACAATACCTAAAAACTTTGCTTGACTTACTGTTTCAATGTCATTGTTATTAATAAAGATATGAGGGGTTTTTTCTTTATTTTTTCTTGTTTGTACTAAACGTTATAATGTTTGTTTTTTTCTCATTTATGACTAGTTTATTTATTTCAACCATGGTTTTGCCTTTTAAAAAAAATGTATTGGTGTTTTCGACCAGTTCTTTAACGTTTTTTCCCTTATAAGTAAGTTTTATCATCTGCGAAGCTTGTTATTGCATAATCGTGGGATCAATTATTGAATTAAGGTCATTAATATAAATTAAAAAAAAATTGGGCCTATAATGCTACCTTGCGGTATGCCCACAACGTTAGCTGCCAAATTTGATTTTGAATACTCACTACCTTATTTATCAGAACTCGTTGGAACCCTATTAGTCAGATATGACTTATCCATTTCAAAGCATTTCCCAAAACCCATAGCAATGTAGTTTTTCCAGAAGATAATCACGATTAAGACAATAATATGCCTTTGATAAGTCAACAAACAGGCCAGTTGAAAAATTTGTTAAACTTCTAAAAATTTCAGTATTGTCTGCGGAACTGAAAAATTGCAGATTGAGTAGATCGTTATCTAGTTGGGATGTTGAGTATTGGTAAAGAGCTGACATTCCTTAAAGAAAGATATTCTATTACACATTGCCAGTTCAAAGAGCTTGAGAAACTGTTTAGTAAACTTATGGGTCTATAATTTCATAAAGTTCTGGGTCCCACTTTTAAAATAGGTTTAATTAAAGATGTTTTTAATTGTTGGGAAAAATTCAACTTGAATGAGTTATTTAATATTAACATAAGCCTATTTATTTTTATGATACTAAGTTTTTTCTATACTGGTGGGAATTTCATCTTCTCCACTGCTAAATTTATTTTTTAGTTTTTGGGAAATTTCAGTTAGTTCCTCTGGGGAGAACGGTTTTAGAAAGAATGATCTATTATTTTCTTTAATGTTACATTAAAATGGATACTGTTTAATATTTTTTGTTAAGTTTGGTATTATATCAATTAAATAGTTATTGTAATTTTCATTTTTTTTTTGGGTTTCCCCTAATTTGACATTTTTATTAAAAAGGGGTTTTCCCCCTTTGTTCATTGCATACTGACCATATTGTTTTAGTTTTATTGTCAGAAGAAAATTTTTTGTTTGCATAAGATTCTTTTTTTTTTCACTGTTTAGTGCATTATCATAATTTTTTCCCTTTTTTTATATTGTTCTAGATATTTATTATCATATCTACTTAACTTTAAAAAAATCTGTCTAAATTTTTTTTTTCATACTCTAACATTTGGATTATTTTAAAGCTTTTATATTTTTTTCGCCTGTTTTTATTTTAAAGGGGAAAGTTCATTAAATATAATTAAAAAACATTTAAAAATTTTCCCCTTTTCCTATCTACATCGTTTCTTTTAACTTTATATACGTTGCCCCGCTTTGTTCATCTAATCTTAACAAAAAAATATTAGCATTTCAGAAAAAAACTAAAATATTTACTATTTTTTCCTTTTGGGGAAATTTTTAAATTTTAAAAAATATTTTTTGCTTTTTGGTGAACATATTTTCCAAAAAATTTTCACCGGTTATCGCAATTAGTAAAAAATTTTTTTAAAAATTTTTGAGTTTTTTGTTACTTTTTGTAAAAATTTAAAAAAAAATTTTTTAAGGTGAAACAAGTCATTTTTGAAATTTAATTACATTTTAGGTTATTGTCATGTTTCATTTCAATGTTAAAGTCTCCCCCCAATTAAGATTGTTTTATTTTTTTAAAAATGCCAAAATCTTTCCATTTTCCCCGAAAGAAGATTTCGGGGTTTCCGGCACAGGGTCTATATATAATAGTATAAAAATGTTTTGATTACTTATATAATTCCGCGAGCGCACTAAACTCACCAATTTGATAATTTTTTAATTTTTTTTTTATCTTGTATTTAACGCTTTTGAAATAGATTGCTGCTCCTCCATGTCTGCCCCTTTCCGACGACACACACCCCAAAGTAAAATTTTTTTTTTTCATCATATCTAATTGTTCCTTTTTTTTCCAATGTTCTTTATACATAAAAATTTTTTTAGTTTCCTTTTCTTCCAAAAAGGTTTTTTTTTGTCTATTGAGTTTCCCCGGGGGGAACATTTTGGTGAATGCATGAGATTTTGCCTTTAGATTTGTTTTTAAATTTTTTTGAGTAATGTTCCCCCAGTTATTTATATTTTAAAAAAAAACCTGACGGGTTCTTTTTATAATTTTTTAAATTAAAAAGTTTTATTCCAATTTGATGGCCAGAAATCAGGCTGGTATAATTCGTCTTTTCTGCTCAGAGGGCAGTAACTATAAAACTTTTTTCCGTTTTGTTGTTATTTAAAGGGGGACCCGTTACATTTATGTTCTCTGGGGTTAAAAAATTGATTGTCTTCGATATGGGCCCCACCATTTGGCTTGTTACATGAGGTTTGACCCCCTTTATATAGCCATGCCCTTTTTTCAGCCCTTTTAAACCATTTTTTTTTATTTTCTTTTGCTGCTTTTCCTGTACCTAACCTTTTCTTAAAGCCCATTTTCTGGGGCCTTTTGATTAACTTTTTTTTTTAAAGCCGTCGTTTCGATGGTAGCGATCTTGGTTTTAGGGGAATTCTCCAGAACTGCACCAAGGTTTATTATAGAATTCTTTTCTCCTTTTTTTCATTTTTTCCTTTTTTCTAATTTTTTGATGTTTTTCCTACTTTTTTTGTTTCCCTAAAAAGCGTTTTGGGTTATTTTTAAATCAGAAGCTAATTTTTTTGGGGCATTACTAAAATGTTTGTTTATA
>JAHBCN010027486.1:0-10064 GCA_019359885.1 Listronotus oregonensis | reverse complement strand
GACATGTAACACCCCATAATATTTTTATTTATAAGAATTAATTTTTGAAATTTGGAAGATGACGATATTATAAGGACACGCTTTTAATGACTAAATAAAACCATTTTTCACTTCCGGCTTAGCCGGAAGTAACCCTAAATTTTAAATAACACCCTGTATATATTTTTAGCCTACCTGATCTGCCTCAAAATTCTCTTTTTAACCATGTGTCACACTTGTCATTTAATTTTAAATGGCTGTCAAAATCGATTTTTTTTCCAACCTTTAGTAGGCCATGATGTGACAATTACAAATTATCAGCAAGTAAAAAGCGTTGAGATGTGAAAAATAAGGTTTAAAAATATTTGTGATTTTGTTAATTTTTATCTAATTAATAAGAGTTAGGAATAAAGGTTAATTTTTAAAATTTTAGAAATTTATTTTTTAACGCCTAATGTTCAACATCCAAAATAGGAAACTCAAATTTTTATTTAATGTAATTTTAGATCAGACATTTACTATTTTATATAATTTATCAAAACTAGTATGGAGAACCGAGTTTTTTATTAAAAACGCAAAATTTTACATACCTACATTTCTCTATGAAAATTGCTTGGTTGACCCTTATATTATAGGTTTAATAATTAATTAAATTTCTTTAATTTGTACCAAAAATTGTCTTTTCGTTTTATGGATCTTTTAATATGTTTAACATTTTTGTTATCCCTATGCTGGGGTACACTGCCTACTTGGCGCATTATTGTTACCTGTACTTATACTTATCATAAGGATTTGTGCGATTTTGGTAAAAATTTAGTTGTGCATGCCAATTTTGATAAATTATATGAAATAGTAAATGTTTGATTTATAAATAATTTAATAAAAATTGAAGTTTCCTATTTTGAATTTTGAGATATTAAGCATTAAAAAAATACATTTCTAAAATTTCCCAAATTAACCTTTACTTCTAACTCCTATTATTTAGATAAAAAATAACAAAATCACAAATATTTTTACGCCTTATTCTTTACATCTTAACGCCTTTTACATGCTGATAATTTGTAATTGTCACGTTATGGCCTACTATAATTTTGAAAAAAATATAGATTCTGGGAGCCAGTTTGAAATAAAATAACAAGTATGACACATGGTTAAAAAAAAAATTTTGAGGCGGATCAGGTAGGCTAAAAATATATACAGGGTGCTATTTAAAATTTTAAATTTAGGGTTACTTCCGGTTAAACCGGAAGTGAAAAAATTGGTTTTATTCAGTCATTAAAAGCGTTTCCCTAGGATAGGTGCATCATCCAAATTTCAAAAATTAATTCTAATAAATAAAAAAGTTATGGGCTATTACATGTCCGCTGTGTCACCCGGTATAAATCGCCGCAGTTTGTCATGAGACACCCTGTATAGATATATTGATATGCTTATTCTTTTTATACCTTTTTGAATTCAGAAAAAACAATATTTTATCTTCACGGTACAAAACACAGGTAGTCGACGATATGACACCGGGTGCGTTATTGATCGCACTCTTGGTGTTATTGCCTTCCTTAGCGGTCTCGGGGTTGGAAAAAGGCGAGCTATTTATTACCTGCCACTTCTCGCATACGGCATACACAACATACATGAGTTTTTAGGGTCTTTACTTGGCGTCCCAAACAAACTAAAACGCTTATAAATGGGTTAGTGAAATCTCTCCGCTTCCGGATACTGGCGACGAACTTTGTTATTGCGGATCTGTGTATCTTTCTACTAAAATAACAGCTTCTTTATTTGTTGTATTATGGGCAACTATATTCCAGACAAAAAGTCACGTGTAGGAATTGATGTTATTAAGATCATCATTTAAAAATGGAATAAGTTTGCTCACTCTTTTGATCTGCTTGAAACGCATTTACCAATGGTCAGTGGCGTATAGTTGGATCAGTATATATAAGGATGAAAATTTTGAACCTACTCTTTCCAACGAATCAGAAGCTTTTATTTACAATCATCTCCATGACAACGACAAAAATTTCAGGAAATATTCATCCACTAGCACTTCCGGCGAAATTACACTGGAAATTTCCCTGTCACATTTGAAACGTCAAAATATTCAAAATAATGACCGGGAATTACAGTGCCTTATTTATGTAGAATTATTACCATTTTTTTACTTAAAAGCATATTAATGTGAATATTTTTTGCTTATAAAAATAAAAATTTATGAAATTTTTGATTTGTCAAATGTTTAAAAAATTATTTATTACATTAATACTTAATAAGAAATTTAATAACAAATGTTTGTAACTAAATTTAAGTGATGTTCAAATTCTAACAAAAAGTTTTCTCGTTTTAATGGAGAATAAATAGGACTTAAAACTGAAATTTGCTCGGAATATTGTAAATGTTTTGTTTAGTAAAATATAAAAATATTTAGACACAAGTTTATTTAATTTGAATTTAGATATTTTATTAAATTTACTTGAAGATTTTACTAGATATTCTTGGATTCTTGTAAACATTTTTTCATCCGTGGTTTCTTCGTAGTTAAGATCTTCAAGCATTTTGATAAATGGGGAAGCTGACGATGGTATTTTTTAATGTCTGAATATTCTTTGCACAAACTACACAATCCATATTTTGTTAAGTCTAAAGCCTTTTATACTATACACTAGGTATACTTTTTCTGTTGTCGATTCAGTTTTTAATAATTAGATAGTACCTAATAATCTATTTTTTACGTAGTTGACATTTTGTAAGTCTAGCGGCCATTACTACGTTCTTTTTACATTTCATGGCCGCCTAGACGTTTTTAACCATCAAACGAAACAAGACATAGATAGGGCTTACTTCAGACTAATAATCAAAAGTAACTGATGTTCCACTAATATTAGTAGATTAAAGTTAATAAAAGATGGAAATATAAGATGCCTTTAAATTATTTATAAAGATTCTATGCAACTAAAGTTAGAAATTTGCATTTTTTTTTTACTAAGAAAAAAACTTCATTTTGTTAAGCATAAAATCTTGAAGTAGGGTACTTAAAAGTCATAATTATCAAAAGTAAATGATGTTCCACTAATATTAGTTGATTAAAGTTCATAAAAGATGGAAATATAAGATGTCTTTAAGTTATTTATAAAGGTTATATGTAACTAAATTTAGGAATTTGCATTTTAATTTACTAAGAAAAAAACTTCATTTTGTTAAGCATAAAATCTTGAAGTAGAATTTATATTTTTATTCGAAATTTATACTGGGTTCAAAATTTTCTTACCGAATATCCCGAGCTTAAATTACTTACCGGAAATTTTTCTTCGGTCACGAATATTTTGAAAATTACCCTCGTCGCTTCGCGACTCGGGTAATTTTCAAAATATTCGTGACCTCAAAAATTTCCGGGAATATTATGCACTAGGGATATTATAAGTGAAAATTTTTTGACGTTTATAATTAAAAATTTCATTTTTCAGGTTATATCGAATTTATTCAATAATAATATCTCAAATTAATAATGAAAATCCTTTAACAATTTACCAAAATTTTTTTTAGTATTGAATAAATTTACTTGTTATATATAATTAACAATAATTTTTAAAACGTTAAATGTTCCGGAATTCCTTAGCCACTTCTTCTTTCTTTAATGGGGAATAAATAAAAGGGCACATTCATCAAACTTTATAAATTGTCTATGTTTTAAAAAATATATTAGACTTTGAAACAATCTTATTCTGTTTGATCACAAGGCTTCATATTTCTTAGACATTAGAAGTAAATGATGTTTAATAACCCGAACAAATTTGTAAATAAATGTCTGCGCATTTTGAATAAATCATTAAACATTTTGTTCCGATGATCTTTTAATTTCATACTTCTTTAAAAACTTACATAAAACGTATTTCTAAACCGATTATTCTAAAATTATTGAAAACACAACGTTTTAAAATTTTTTTATGGTTAAATAAGGTTAGTGTACTTGACGAATTGATGCATTTTTGTACAACAAACTACAGATAAGTCCGGAAAAAAAGCCTTTAACGGGGTCTATTGTGCTCGTTAAATATTTTTTTTTTTGTAAAAAATTTTAACAGTAAAAATTTTAAAAAAATTTAAAAAAAATAATAAGACTTATTTTTTTATTTTTTTTTAACAAAAGGGTGTTTATATTTTTTTTAAAAAAAATTTGCAATAATTTCTTTTTTTAATACTCTCGAATAAAACGTAAAAAATTTTTTCCCCCCTTTAGTAAAAAATTTTAAAAATTTTGAAAGGGAATCATCGACTTATTTTTATTTTTTTTTTTAAAAAAAAAATTTTGATTATATTTTATTTAACCTAATGCATCATTAATTTGTTGATATTTCAAAATACTTTTCGCTCTTTTGACACTACGCATAAAAAAATGACAATTATATTTTTTTTTTAATTGACAAAAAGTTTAGGTCCTATATTTACATTTCAAAACTGTCACAAAAACCTTTTTTTTTAAACTTTGGGGGGGGTTTTCTTACCAATACCATTGTGCCCCTTTTTTTATCCGAAATTTTAAAAAAAATTTTAAAAATTGGCTTAAAAAAAATTTAAAAATTTGAATTTGGGATTTAAGTGAAAATTCGGTGCTTTTGAAAAAAAAAATAAATAAAAAGTGAAAAAAAAGGTTTATTTGAACTGGCGGGCCTTTCTTTTTTATGGACTATTTTTGCACGGGGGGAAACGAAATTTTAAAAAAAACAAAGAAAAATCACCAAAAAAAAAACACGATTTTTTTTTCGAAAAAGGAATCAAATTGGGGAAAGTTCTTATTTTGGGATCACGAACCCGGTCTTTTAGTTTTTATGTTTAAAAAGGAATCAAAAGAATGACACACATAACCCAAATAAAATCCCCAAAAATTTTAAGAAGGGGCCCGGTTTAATTTTGCCCAAATGCTGTAACTTTTAGCCAAATTAGTTTTTTTTTTTTTATTTATTTCTAAAATCAACATAAAACCCCCTTAAATGGAACATATTTTAAAACTGTATTAAAACTTGGATGCTAGATCTTATTTTTTAAAGTGTTTTTTGGGGATCAATCTTTTGTAATTTTACAGTAAGGTTTCAAGTACCGTTAAAATAAAAAATTTTTTAATTATTTTTTAAAATCCGAATGAAAAAAAAATGCTCCTGTAAAATCTCTCAGGGTTATCTAAAGGGATAACTTTTAAAAATTAAAGACGATCAACCAAATTTTTTGAATACCCACTTTTTGGTTCAAAAAAAAAAAGCTTTTAAAATGTTGTTTCTCTGGGCCTAAAAAACAACATTTTTTGTTTAAAAATCACATTTTAGGTGTGTTTCCTTTTAAATGATTTTTGGAATTTTTAATAGTTATTTTTAAAACAAGTGCGCAAAGTGATACTTTTCCGCACGCGACTGCCGGGAAGCAGTCAAGTGGGGAAAAAATCACCCCCAAACTTAAAAAAAAATTTTTTTCACCCCAAAAATCCTTTAAAAAAATGATTTTTTTAAAAAGAAGATCCGTAACATAGTCAGGGTCAGAAAAATTGTCCAGTGACTTTCGGTTTTTTTTAATTTTGGTTGCGAATTTCTGAAGGCATTTTCCTATTAATTTTTCCCCCAAATTGCGTCTCTTCCGTTTATCTGGACAAAAAACGTCTGTTGGGGGATGTGGTTTCAAAATTTGCATTTTCGGTACAATTGCAGATAAAGCCGTTATTTGTTTCATCGGACCCAAAAAGTTCGGAAGTGTTATTTTTTTTTCCCCTATCAAATTTCCATTATCCTGTATGTCATAATTTTTTTTTTGTTTCATCTCCCTACAACACCGGCTTACCAAAAATTTGCAACTTTTTTTAGAGGGTAAATATTATCATCTTTTTTCATAATTTGAAACTTCTTCTTTCTAAAGTTTTTGTTTTTTTGGCCTATCCCCCGTTTTGGTGTTTAAGTAGGTGTTAGCTTGAAATGAACTTAAATCAAGGTTCCTTTTCACTTTGAGGAAATTTTAACATAAATACTTACTCCAAAAAAATTAGGTTTTTTATTTTTTCCCCAAAACCCAAAATAGGGCCAAGAACACTTCTTCTTTAATACTTTTGGCCCCTTTTCTGGAGCACCATTTTCAAAGATTATTGATTCTTATTTTTCAGGATTTTGCTGGTAATAAATTCAAACTTACGTATTTCTGCATCGGATAGAATCTGGTATCCTCATCGGAACTATCATTTTTAAAAATTTTTTGGTGGGTTTTTTTTTAATTTAAAAAAAGACGCCTTTTATTAAAAATGCTTGTTTGTATTGAAATTTTTTTGCAATTGCTTGTTTATATGGAAACGAAGAAAAAAAACGACTTTAAAACACCAAGATTACATATTGTTGCGACTTGTCATAATAATTTATTATTATTATACAGGGTAATTAAAAAAAATTTTTTTGTGTGTGTTTTAGTTGAAATATTGAAAATTACGAAGTAACAAACAAAAAAAGAAATAAACTAAAACTTGAATGGCTTCGTATATTCATAAAATAGCCTACAATTACAAAAAATACATATAAATCTTGCTTACCTGTAAGATTTAAAGTAGTTTACTTTTCCGCACGCGTGCAGAAAAGTTAAACTTTTCCAGGGAAAGTGAATTTTGCTAAATGCTGGAAAAGTGGACTTTTCCGCACGCTCGTAGGAAAAATTATTTATCTTTATTTCCGAAAATCAATGTGAAAATCTTGGGTAGAAATTTGGAAATTTAAAATGAAAGATTCAAAATGGCGGATTTTGGCATTTATTAATCTATTTGCCTCAATTTTTGGATAGAATTAAAAACATTATTTAACATAGAAAAAAAACTACAAACCAAATAAACAATAAACAAAATGCATAAAAAGTCTAACTTGAATATATCTAAATCTTTCTTACCTATAACATTTTAGAGTAGTTTTATTTTGCCGCACTCAGTGCAGAGAAGTGCTACTTTGCGTAGAAAAAAAAAATTTTAATAGTGTAAATTTATGTTCATTCTTAGACCGAGAAATTTTCCAAACACCCTCGTATGTATCGTATGATCTAATTCTAAAACAAGCATCAGAGTAATCTTCTGAGACTAATTCAAAATAAACATGGATAAAAAAATTATATTTAAAGCTTTATATCCCCTTTTTTCCAGAAAGAGCCGACTCTAACATTTCACCTTAAATTCCCGTATTAAATTTAGACCTAACGATATTTTTATCCACCTTGTACCGAAAATAGCGCCTAAAAGGGGAGATTTTCCGCGTGTGTGTGTTTTGTGCAATACGGAATTTTACGTGACTTGCCTCCTGAAATTTCACCCGGGTGATCGTTATCTCCTCTGTCCGGGCAGAAATAAAAAGAGAAGAAAAACGAGCGGGAAAAGCTGAAAAGTCTTGTGTGGTTAGTCCTGAAATTAATTTGTTTTTATAGAGGTCGTTATTTCCCGTTACTTCGACGGGTTTTTTGGGATACTTAGACGTATAAAAACAAAGCACGCAGTGGGTGATACATGCAAGTAAACTATGTAGAAATCTATATAATTTTTTATGCTAACTTTTCTTCTTCTTTTAACCTCTAAATCTTTAAGCCCCGTATTGATAAACTGCTTCTTGTTTCCATACGATACCCACCGTAGGTTAGTTCTGAGGCTTAAACCCTTCCGTGAACGTTACCAAGACATAAAAGAATGAAGATATGTATAACAGAATTAGTACCACCTAGTTGAGTCAACAAGTTAAAAAAAAATTTAAAGAATTGTTTAGTAAGTCGAAAAATAGGGTTTTCGTTTTTTGTTAAAGTAACTCCGAAACTATTAATAATCACGACTTTTAAAAATGAAAATGAAACTTAATTTTTTATGGAGTCATATATTACATTAACAAGATATTCTATATTTAGTAATACTACTTTTTTTGATAGGAAACTAGTTTTTATTATATTAATTATTCTTTAAAATATATAATGTTATAAATACCAAAAACCAATATTCTAAAATTAACTAAATAACTAAATCTATATTTAACAATTAAAAACTTCATTAAGTCCTAGGTCTTCCTGAATTGTATCTAGTACCGATGCTGCATTACTCCGTTGCACAGCTAAACCAATTCTTTGGATAATGAAACTTCGAAATTCTTTGCATGGATTTTTTTTTTACAAATTCATTTATAAAAACCTTAGCCTCATCACCCAAAGAACCAAAAGTTTCAACAGCAAAAGGAATGAAGATAAAGCGGTCTTTAAGCTCTTTATATTTTAGATGTTTTTTATTCTAGGCAAGACGAGCAGCCTCACTTACAAAATTAGAAGTTTTGTCCAGATAGGATTTTGCAAGTGTATGGCTGCAAGTAGCGTCCCAAAGTAATTGTTTCCATATTTCCAGGGAATTAAGGTCATTCAATCTACATGTTTTCTATCGCTTCTGTAAACTCCAAGAGGCTCTAACACAGAAGAATTTTCAGCTAAAATCAGAGCTCTCTTGATAATGTTATTTATCTGACTGTGTCTAAAAGAACGCCCTGCGCTTTTTTTGCAGCTTAACCCATGTACGCCATAAATATAAGCATTTTCGCCGCAAACGCAGGTGTGCTCTCCACACACAGGCAGACCAAGTCTGAAAGCGATGGAAATATGGAAAGTTTTGTTATCTAACAAATTTTTTAAGGACGAAGATGGAAATGCGTTGATTCAAGCATTACTTTCAGGAGTCTGAAGAGCAAGTAGACGTGCCTTATCTTCACTTGTCTGGCATATGTTTGTAATCTATTTGTAACGAGCTTGGCAAATCAACAATTCAAAATATTTCTGTTGTGGTAATTCTTGTGGTTCACTTTGAAGATTGCAAACAGATAACCATTTTACAATACAACTGCTAAAATCATTATTTACTATCGCAAGAATATTGAAAGGTAAAATTTTGGAAAGTAAATCTGATACGTCATTGATTGAACCTAAAAAGGCAGAAATAGACAGGGTGGATGTATCTCTTATTCCGAGACCTCCAAATTTTACTGGAAGAGTGCTTTGTAACCAAGAATTTAATTTAATATCACAATTTGTTATGTCTTTAAAGTATTATAAATATTACATTTTATTATATTTCATTATTTCGTCATAGCTTCCGGGTTTTGTCTTCGCTAGGATTTTTTTAAAGCACTATTAATCTACTACTTATTCGGTGTTTTAAAATATCCAGGATCAATAAAGGTTTCCCCTTAAGAGATTTTTATCGACTTTGACCAACTCTACTAGTTCATGTCTCTGAGCTCCACCACAATATTGTAGTCTTTCTTTTATAACAGTTTGTTCATTCTTCTTTTTAAAAATAACACTCGATTTTAGAATACACATAAGTTTATGTATGCTATTTGCTTTTTTAAAATATTTTTACCATTCAATTATGCACATTTACCCTCTACGACTCATTTGCGACATTTGTAGAATGCGATATTTTTCAATTGAGAATGGAAAATTGACCTCCAGGAACGAAAATGTTATCTCTTTCGTTACGGCGAAAACAACGAAAGAGAAGAAAAACGGCCGGAAAAGCCGAAAAGTCTTGTTGTGTGGTTAGTCCTGAAATTAATTCGTTTTTATGGGGGTCGTTATTTCGCCTTATTTCTGCTTTTAGTTGGGGAACACATAAAAACAAAGCACAACGGGTAGCAATGAGAGTGAAAAACATCTACAAATCTGCATGCGTGCTTATTGTAAAATATTCGCTTCGGGACTAATAAGGGATTATATTAAAGGGGGAAATGAAGTTGAAAAGTTTAAATTGTATTTTGGGTTTTCGACCCTTCGTTTTTCATAAACCGCACGCCGGTCATTATGGGGATTAAATTTTTGGTTGATGGAGCCAACTTTTGATTTTCATTATGTTATTTAATACGTATGACGCTACAAAACTTTAAGGGTTTTAACTGAATTTTGTTAAGTAATTAACATTGGCATCTATTTTTTTAGTTAATTTTTGCACGCTCAGGTAATATTGCAACTTTACTGGTTAGATTATGTCATTTGTAAGTGATATTTCTATTTTTGATGTTTACAAATTACTGATAGTAATTTGTAAACATCAGAAATAAAAT
>JAHBCN010027485.1:0-10180 GCA_019359885.1 Listronotus oregonensis | reverse complement strand
ACAAAGCTCAGTGGGGTTTTTTTTTTCGACAACATCCGTACCGGTACCGCGTGATACGCCGCTGTTATCTTTAGGGCGAAGAATTTGCATACCCATGATTATATGAACTTTTTATCTTATAATTAATCAAAGAATCATCTGAATAATTTACTGTACCGGGTGGCCAAAAAACTTTATTAACGTTTGTTTTTTGGAAAAACAATCAAATTTTATTATCCAGGAAGCATTTAGATTTATCTAAATTACTTACGGCCGAGTGATGATCGCGTTGTTAAATTTAGCAATGGACTTAGCAATTGTTAAAAGTTAACAACGGTTTAGAATGTTTAACAAAACGTCATTGTCAGTGTTATTCAATGATTTTAGTAGGCAACCTGTCAAATGTATTTCGATTATGCATATAACACTTAAATCCAAAATAAGATAATGCAGCTATAGCCAAGACCAACGTTCTGTTCGCCTGGGTGGTATAAAGTGAAACTACCACTAACCTTACGTAACGTTTAAATTACTTATATATTTAAATTGATTGATTGATTTTGATAGCGACTTTTAATTGCCTAATAAGACTCTAAACATCATTTTTAAGTAACTGTAAGTAAATGTAAATGGAATACTTAATTTAATTTCATTACCACTAGTCGTTTATCAGTGTTGATCTGACCCTTGCAATACTATTTTAAATTTTGCAATATATTTTTTTATATGTACATGTATATATATATATATATATATATATATATATATATATATATATATATATATATATATATATATATATATATATATATATATATTTTCTGACATTTTGTTAAACCTTCTAAGCCGTTGTTAACTTTTAACAATTGTTAAGTCCATTGCTAAATTTAACAACGCGATCATTACTCGGCCGTTAAAGAAACAAAGTAAAAGTATGCTTTTTTTCGAATCAGTTAAGCAAAAATTCGAAAGTGCTTTTAGATAGATGTTACTCATCGTTTTTGTCGTATTAAAAATGTCTTTGCTCTATACAAAAATTAAAATGTATTATCATGTTTTTCTATTACAATATGTAAAAATATAATTAAAGCTGTTAATTAAAGGTTAATAAAAGTTAATATAAGTTAATAAAAGTTTCAAAACCTTATTTATCAATCTAAACATGTTAATGTTATCGTTTTGTGTACAAATTGATCCCAAAATAGGTTTTTTTAACTTTTATCGAGTTTTTTCTAACCTCCACAATTTTAATTATCCGGTCAAAATAGACATTCACCCTTGCATAAATTCCCAAGAAGCTGAAAATTTACATGAACGATAAAGATACCATTATAATAAAAATAGCTCAAACAAAAATTGTAGATCATTTAATTGTCTACAAAAATTGTTCCTACACGTTTTCGCTAAGAATTTACCATTTCTGAGAAAAAGCGATTCTAGAATTTACTAAAGCTTATTCCCTATCCTATGCACACGTTTCCACGCCTCCAGAGAGGTAGTGTATATGACGCGTTTTTTTAACGTGGTTTTTCCAGTAGGTCTACTCCACAGTCTAATTAAATCTTAGTAGAATAAAAGGTCTTCTCATTCAATATCTACGATACCCATTATGTGAAGCGTATTATTACCGTCTAATGTATTTACATTTATATTAGCATTGTCTGCAATACAGGGTGATTGGTAAGTAGAGGCGAAAAATGAAGGCCCGAATTAATTTTTTAATTCTGAATCGAAAACCAAGAATGCTTTTTTTGCAAATTTTCCTTCCTCTCCAAGATATTTCACTATAAAAATTTGCCAAAGAAAAAAATTTAAATCACATTGTAGGTGTCGCTAATCTTAATTGGCGCTTTCAAACTATTACGTCATATGGAATCAAGTTTGACCATTGTCAAAAGTTAGATTGGTGCACATGTTAAATAATTGTTAAGTTATTAAAGAAGACACTACATAGTTTACAAAACATAAAATTTATTGCTTTGCAAAGTAAAAAACAAGTTTCATAACATCAAGTGTTTAAAAATACCGGCATTTTCTATAGAGCGTTTCCATCGCAAAACCCATACACATAAACAATATCACTGCATTCTTCGTTAGTAAATTCCATTTTCTTGTGATTTTTCCAATAACAGATTGACAAGTGTCTAACTTTTGACAAAGGTCAAACTTGATTTCATATGACGTAATAGTTTGAAAGCTCCAACTTAGAATAGCGACACCCACAATGCGATTAATTTTTTTTTCTTTGGCAAAACTTTATAGTGAAATATCTTGGAAACGAAGAAAAATTTGCAAAAAAAGTATTCCTGGTTTTCGATTCAGAATTAAAAAGTTAATTCGGGTTTTCATTTTTCGCCTGTACTTACCAATCACCCTGTATATTAAATAAACGTGCCACTTTCTGGTGGTAAGATATAAGGAGAACGATGAAAAACTGTTGCTGCCTCGTACATCAAAGTTTTATTATAAGATGCGCACGAACCAAAGTACGAAAAAATTTGTATGAGACGTTTTGAGGCAAATCGTTGATGAAAAAAACTGCGAGACCCAATTGTAGCTTGGACTTAAAAGACCGAGAAAGAACAGCAGTAATAAAGGAAACTAATGTTTGTACATATTAATTTTTGAATGTTCTAAATTGAACCGTTTATTTTTAAAATTATTTGTTTCAAAAAAAAAATCAGTAACTCTGGAGTATGACTATTTATATCTTGAAATATAAGACCTGGTGGTGGGTAATAAGAATTATCAATGGCTACTGATTGGGTATCTTTCCGAATGATTGCTGCCGCAGCTTTTAGGATCTTAAATCGGTTTTCTTTGCCATTAAATTTTTTTTCACTCAGATTGATGACTTTATCACCATAATTTAATTTTAATCGGCGTTTGATTGTTTTGTTATCTATATTAGAATTTTTACAATTTTTTTAAAATTCTTTCAATGTAAACTGACAGTAGAGAGTAGAGAGAGTAGAATTTGTAAAGTTAATACACTTTCATTTAAAGAAAACCGGGACAATTAACATTTCTATGTTTAATTGACAATTATCATAATAATTTAAATTAAACTTGGAGTGAAAAAAATCTAACGGCAATGAAGAGCGATTTAAGATCCTGACAGCTGCGGCAGCAATCATATGAAAAGATATTCAATCGGTAGTCATCGATAATTCTCAATACCCCCCACCAGGTCGTATGTTTAAAGATATAAATAGTCATATTCCAGAGTCACTGACTTATTTTTTGAAACAAACAAGGGGACAAATAATTTTAAAAAATAAATGGTTCAATTTAGAACATTCAAACTTAGTATGTACAAACATTAGTCATAGAATTATTATTAAAATATCTGGGGTTGATCCTAGATAGCACTCTTAGCTGGAATTCGCATCTAGAAAAAGTCATCCGTAAGGCGACCCTATCTTTCTGGACATGCCGCAAGATCTGTGGCAAATCCTGGGGCATGCAACCAAACAGATGTACTGGCTATACGTGACAGTTATATGACCAATGATCACGATGGCTCTGTGGCATGGTGGCGCAAGGCAGCAGCGGCTGACCCAAGCAAAACTATCTAGCCTACAGAGACAGGCCTGCCCAATGATCACGGCGCGTGCGCTCGACACCAACGGCGGCCATGGAAGCCCTCCTAGGACTGCCTCCTCTGCATATCTACTTGGAGAGAGAGGCAAGGTGGGCAACATACAGACTCTATCAAGCGGTCAGTAACAAACCGCAGGCGTGTCATATGGAGAGCACCAGTCTCCTCAGGAATGTCCTGACCTGTGACAGACTGGAAATGCCCTCAGACATAATGCCTACATCAACCAATTACAACCGGCCTTAAGTTTAGTCTACCCACAAAGGGAGGACTGGAGTCGAAAAACGACCGACCTGTTCCGGGCTGACATCTGTTGGTACGCCGATGGCTCCAAAACCAAAGACGGTGTTGGAGCTGGAATATATGGACAGAGGCCGAGGGCAGAGTTTTTCTTTAGCCTGGGCACTCTCGCAACCATATTTCAAGCGGTGGTATTTGCTATTGAGATGTGTGCTAGATCGCTGGTTGATCGGCACTGCACACCTAAGTCTGGAATTGCAAGGATGCGCTGACCAAACTGGGTCAAAACAATAAGGTTACACTACTGTGGATACCTGGACACACCGGCCTAGAGGGTAATCAATCAGCAGACCTCCTTGCCAAAAGGGAGGCGGAGACAAAATTCACAGGGCCGGACCCGGTCATCGGTATATCTTATGGAACGGCCAAGCAGTTCATATCAGCTTGGACACAAAGAGAAAATCTTCGGTACTGGCATGGACTTCCAGGTCTTAGACACACGAAGGCCTTCATAAGCCCACCAAACTACTGGAGCAATCAAAGGTACACCTTAAAACTCTAGTGGGACTGTACACGGGACACTACCGATTAAAATACCACATGCACAAGATCGGCCTAGCGGAAGACGCCGAATGCCGCCTGTACATGGAGGGGGATGAATCGGCAGAACACATACTGTGCTCGTGCCCAGCAATGGCACGACTAAGATTCGCAATCCTCGGCAATGACACCTTGTTGCCGGGAGGTGAAAGATTTTCTCCCAACAGGATCATCAGATTTATTAGGAGTCTGGACCTGGTGGGAGCAATATAAAAAGGTGTGAGCCACAATAGACCGATCGGTCGCGGTGGAAGGGTGTTCTACCCACTCACTTTAAACCTACCTACCTACCTACCATAGAATTATGACTGCTGTTCGCCCTCGGTCTTTTAAGTTCAAGCTACAATTGGGTCTCGCATTTTTTTTTCATCAACGATTTGCCTCAAAACGTCACATACAATTTTTTTGTTCTTTGGTAGGTGCGCATCTTATAATGAAACTATAATGTACGAGGCAGCAAAGAGTTTTTCATCATCCACCTCATATCTTATCACCAGAAAGTGGCACATTTATTAAATATGTTGGAGACAATGCTGATATAAATGTAAATACATTAGACGGTAATATTACGCTTCACAAAATGGGTATCATAAATATTGAATGAGAAGACCTTTTATTCTACTAGGATTTATTGAAATAGACCGTGGAGTAGGCCTACTGGGGAAACGTTAAAAAACGCGTCAAGAACACTATGTTACAGGTGGCGTGGAAACGCCACCTGTAAGGTAGTGCCAAGATTAGTATAGGGAATAAAACTTTAGTAAATTTTAGAATCGCTTTTTCTCAGAAATGGTAACCTAAAATTTACCAAAAAGTGTAGAAACAATTTTTGTACACAATTACATGATCTACAATTTTTGTTTAAGCTATTTTTATCATAAAACTAACCGTTTTGCCAAAAAAAAAAAAAAACTCATTTTCGCAAACTTTGACCTTGTATAAAATTTTTCATGGGATTGATGGGGACTTTTCACAATTCTGTTATAATGGTATCCCTAAGGTTCATGTAAATTTTCAGCTTCTTGAGAATTTATGCAAGTGTATCCCTAATTTTCGGGCTAACTTGACCGGATAATTAACAAGTTTAATTTTATATTTAAATACTGTAACAGAAAATCATTTTAATTTCTGGAGAGCAGACATTTTTAATAGGAGGAAAACATTTGTCTAAAAGTACTTTTGAATTTTTGCCAATTAATTCAAACAGAAGCATAATTTTAGTTTGTTTCTTTAAGTAATCTAGATAAATTTAAATGATTTATGAATACCAAAATTTTGATGTTTTTATAAAAACAAACGTTAAATTAGATTTTATACAACAGGAAAGGACGCAATTTTCTTATGGAAAATGAATTTCGATCAATTTTTTTCAAACTTTGCATACTTATAGTTCTCAAAACGCTGATCAAAAATCTCCACGGGCACAAAACCCAAAAAGCCCCAACCCCCCAAAATCACCCTCAAAGGTCACTGGAATTTTTCCTATGCTTGATCTAATTGCTAAGGGGTAAGTTAGAAAAATAAGTTTTATTTTCAATTTTTGAATAGGATGTTCTGCTTTTGATTTATGACATAACTTTTTATTATAAATAAGTTTTCCAAGTAAATTTTTTTTAGTTCAAAAACAAAGGTAGTTTTCTTTTAAGCTATATTTGGTAATTTGCACCTACCTACTATACGCTGCGCTAGCGCTATGCTGAATGTTTATTCAAACTTTAAGAATGTTTCATGAGTTTAAGAACCTGCAGAGATTTTTAACAATAACATTTTTGTCACTGTTTTATTCAAGAAATGCTTACATAACTTTTAAATACTTATAAGAAATTATTTGGAATTAAGTACAACATTTCAATCTTTTTAACACATTAATTTGTAAGTAAATTTACATATTTTTATTGAATTTGAAAAAGTATTTAAAAAAGTGCTTTTTCAAGATTTTACCCACAT
Source organism: Listronotus oregonensis (assembly GCA_019359885.1). Lineage (NCBI taxonomy): Eukaryota > Metazoa > Arthropoda > Insecta > Coleoptera > Curculionidae > Listronotus > Listronotus oregonensis. The sequence goes on along the minus strand of JAHBCN010027485.1, from coordinate 3,813 downwards.
AAAAATTAAACCATTTGTTTGCTAATTATCCTGCATGCCTAGGGCTGTTTAGTCTTGGAATCTACAAAATTATACCCTCTAGTTTAGATTCAATACCTAGTCAGTCATAGGTGCCTACGCTTTGTTGCTTTAAGGCTATTCCTTCCCTAAAAGCGGTGTTTGGCCACTGCATATTTATGATATTATTATACAATCCACTTAAAGTAGGTCGTGTGTGGATAGATATACTCTAGCTTGCTAAGGTGGCATCACTTTGCATCATCTTCAATTTAATCTGTGCTAGGTCATACGAAATAGAAAGACAATAAAGGAATTAATTAAAATAATGGGACTAATCCCAGTTTGGGAAAAAAAGATTTTAAAAAATTATGAAAATCAAGTATTATGAGGGAACATTTTTTTACACATTATTTTGACAATATTATCTTGCCTTAAAATCTGTGGGGATACTCTGCTGCTAGTTTTGTATTTTGCTTGTTAATGTCAACTCGTATAGGTTTATTACACTCAAGAAATTGCGCCCTGCAAAGCCTGAAATAATTCTAAATATTGTTATTTTCCAGCACATAGAGAATTTTTACTTACCTGCGGCTTTTTGCCAGACAATGATAGCATATTTTTATATACACTTTTAATTTTTTGTGGTTGGCTTTCCTCAGAGGTGCTAGAAATTTTGTTGTCGATGGTCTTTAAAGTGCTTGGTATGGCACATAAGTATTTATTTATATAACTGGTTAAAGTAAATAACTACATTTATAAATACTACATATTAAAATAAAACCAACTTACTTTTATCATGAAGCAATAAAAAGAAAAACAACTCTCAATAATATTAAAGCAGTACAAAAATGCAGATTTTAGTAAAATGCACAATGCATGTTGTCAAAACAATCATCAAATTTTGGCGACATACCGCGTTGAACATGCTTTGCTTTGCCACTTTTTTTGGTCTCCGTGGTGGACGTTCAACCAGCTCTCCCCTTTCCAGACACACGTTGTTATCAACGTGGCTTTAGGCTTTGTACGTGGAACTTCTGGATAGTCGGGTCTGTAAAAAATTCCGAACTTTTCAAAACAAATTCTCAAAATTTTCAAATATTTTCTTATCGATGCAGGCACAAAAAATGGACATCCGACCAGATGACTGCTACTGGTATTGCGCATAACCGTTTTCTGTCAGTACTGCCTTTCCTGCTGAGCGCGCAACCATCTTCCGCCATTAGGAAAATCCCGTGCGTGGGGCTCCCAGAAAAAAAGATATGGAATCATCGCTCACAGCGCTTGGCCCCGAAGAAGGACTCCATCTTTTGGCTTGAGTTTCTTTTGATCCCCGATGGTAAAAGCCGTTGATACAGCTCCTTCAGCCGCCTTCCCGGAAAAACATGTAGTTTTTTTATGCGACACTTCACGATCGGAGGTCAAATAGGAACTGACGTTGAACATTGTTAGGACAGTTAACATACCGGTTTATTTTCGCGAGAAGCGGTAACGTAGGGGAAGGTGTTCTGTCGTCAGTATTACGTCATTACTTTGTACCTACCACTATCGCCACTGGTCAGGAGGAGCGTTAATAATGGTTATGTCAAATTTAAATTTAAAATAATGGAGGATTCGCGGCTTTTTATTGTTTTGGTTCTGTGATGTTTTTTTGCAACTATTTGGAGGATTTTTTGGTTTATTAGTTACTTCCCAAATGGATGAATTAATACAGTTATATTACAATCATAAAGGAAAAATTTACTTATTATAGTTGACTTGGAAACAGCTAATATCTTATTAAATGAAAAATTTGGTTTAGGTATTATCTTTTCGACTTTTTTTCTTAACTCTCCAAAGACCTTCATTTAAATTTAAACTTAAAAAGTGTTTAAAACATTAGTAGTAAGTTGACATGTAAACCGTTTCGTTTTTGCGAGGATAGGCTGGTTAAACACGGTTAGAATGGTGGGGGAAAGAACTGCTATCAACCAGTAGTTAAAAACGGTAAGTCGCGAAAATATCCATAATTTTTGAATGTCAACGGTCAACTGTCAAACACAAAACCCGAAAGAAAAATGCCAAATGTCAAATGTCAAATTCTAACGTTCTTCTTCTTTTCTTTCTCTATTTTTAACTCTGTTCCCTACAGGTCCAATTCGCCAACGATTCCCTTTCCAGACAGAGCTTTCCCGGGCTTTGTCAGTGAAAAATCTGAATTTCGAGCTCGAAGGTCCCAGAAATTCCAAAAAATTTATAATTTCAATATCAAATTGATGCAATGCACAAATTAATGGCGGTCCAGCCAAGAACGGCTACTGGTATCGCTCATATCCGGTTCCTGTCAGTTCTAAGGCTTCCTCTGCCATTAAACAATACTTCGTGCTCAACATAAACAGAAAAAAACAACAGTTTAGGACTCTTCGCATACAGCGCTTAGACCCAGAAGAAGGCCCTGAATATGTTATATATTTTAAAATATATATAACATATTTAATGGAGAAATTGAAAATCCTATGAAAAAGCATTTAATCCAAGTTAGAGCATTCTTATATTTTTTTTATAAAAAGCGCATTGTGATAAGGGTGCATTCGGACACAGTATAGAAAAGAGTATACTTTTCTATACTGTGATTCGGACTCCTTCGTTTATATTTATTTAGAAGAAAGATATTAATACAAGTTAGACAGGGGCAAGGGTAATAAACCTTTACTACCCTTGAGACAGGGGTGCATTGCCCTGAATTTGGATTTGTTGATAAGACGTTCATTAAATACATAGTTGACAAAATTATGTTTTTTGAACACAAATAAAATAAACGCGGTTAATCCAAACTCTAAACATTTTTACACAATTTAAATTTGAAAAGTAGTCAAGGCTGCCTCTAGTAGGTATATGCTCGAAGGAGATAAAGGTTGCTTTAACTTTCGAGCATACACCTACCAAGAGGCAGTCTTAACGCTTGGCAATCCATCGTATCCAAACAACGTGCGATAGAGAGCGCCAATAACTCTAATCCTTTTCTATCTCGTTCTGCGTACTGATTGGTCGGAGGTGTATATACTTCTCTCCGTGGATCAATTAGCCGGGAGAGTATAATATAATCCTTCCCGCCGACTGAAAGGCTGTACACTTATTCTTCTTCCACCTCTAGGCAGGTATATGCTAGAACGAAAAAACCTTCTACCTTGGGCGAGGACACCATAGAAGCTGAGGTGGGGAGGGGCTGCCCACAAGGAGGTGTGCTATCACCATTATACTGGGCGATCCTAGTCGACGACCTTCTGGCAAAAATGGCCAAAGAGAGGTTTCACTGCCTCGGCTACGCAGACGACATAGCCATCGTAGTTAGAGGTAAGCACAGAGAAATAGAGTAAGCACTTAGACTTTGTTTCAGAAAGGACGCAAAACGCACTGAACATTGTAGACGAATGGTGCAGGGAGGAAAGTCTGTCGGTTAATCCACAAAAGACCGTTATTGTTCCCTTCACAAAGAAAAGAGCACTAAGGGCACTCAGATGTCCAAAGCTCAATGGAGTGGAAATCCCCTTCTCAAAAGAGGTTAAGATCTAGGAGTCATTTTTGACCAAAAGATGAACTGGGGACCACACCTCAACAAACTTGTTCAGAAGGCAAAAATTGCCCTCGGGAGTGTCGCAGACTTTGTGGAAAAAGCTGGGGACTTAACCCAAAGATGAACATGTGGTTGTATAAAATGGTAAAAGACCCATGATAACCTATGGTTCAGTTGCCGGGGGGAGTCTCACAGACCATAGCAATCAGACAACCAAAAGGTGCAAAGGCTAGCATGCGTATGCATCACGGGAGCATAGAACA
>JAHBCN010027484.1:0-10140 GCA_019359885.1 Listronotus oregonensis | reverse complement strand
TTTTTTTAGAAAAAATATAATTTGATTAATTAATACACCCTGTTTACCATGTCTTTCACATGTAATATCACCATAAAAAATAACAGATATGGTAACATCAACAATTACTTTTTCTTCCCATTCAAAACTAACCCGAATCAGAGTTTGTCCCAAAACACTAATTCCATTTAAAGTTATCGTATCTTTGAAATGTCTGGCGTTCAGACTGGGGATTAATCCCTTAGCTTTACATGTTAATGAGCAACATTCAGATAAGTTCACTAAACGAGAAAGACCAGTTTTATTTTACAAAATTTGTCTGTCTGAATTTGGAGCAACGTCAATTAAGTTTAAAAGGATGGGGAATAGTTTTACACATAAAGTTATTTAAAAAGTTACTTCTAGAATTTCGGGTGTCGACGCTACCGTATATTTAAATCTTGCATAGCTTGGATCTCTACCTATAATATTTTAAAATGTTAAGTAAAACTAACAGTTTTGGTTATAGAGGAGACTAGGTTATTAATTAATTAAGGCAGTAAATTAGTTAAAACTTTTGCACAAATTCTTTTTTACCTCAACATTTAAAGATGAAATTATATTTACCTTTAAAGAAAAAGCCGAAATATTTGCCAAAATTTGCTGGCAATTTTACCCTCGACCCTCCCGTTAATCTTCACCTTTCAACAGTTGCCCTGTTCCTCATAAAATGTCCGATGTCATTTTTCAAGTCAAACAGATCAAGTTTTCTTTTCTTTTCTTAATATCAAAAAATCGGGGCTGGATGGCAAACCAGCAATCGTCTTAAAAAAATGTGCTTCCGAGCTTGCAGTCATTTTAACTCGCCTATTTCGAATCTCTAACGACTCGGGCAACCGGGCGGAGAGCTGGAAAGCTGCACGTGTGCAACCTTATTTCAAGAAAGAATGCAAACCTCTCCCTTCTAACTATAGACCTATATCGCTTCTTTCTGATATTTGCAAAGTAATAGAAAAGTTCATTAAATCCCAAATCTAACCTTGTCATGAACAACTTACTAAATGTCCTTCAACTGGAAGGGCACCAAACATTGGGATACGAAGACGATCTGTCATTATGGCCAAGGAAAATTTAACACGGTTGGGAAAAAAAAGCAACAGGCCCTAAACTCAGTCACCAGATGGACGAGAAAGGAGGGACTAAACATAAACCCCTACAAATCAGCCATAGTTGCCTTCACCAAAAAGAGAAATCTAGAGGGCTTAGGACCCCTGAACCTACGAGGTGAAGCAATCAAGATTGTGGGAGAGGTAAAATATTTGGGTGTCATCCTAAACTCAAAACTTACCTGTAACCAATATCTTTAGAAAACAAGAAAGAAAGCGGAGATGACTCTTATGTTAATCAGACGCGCTCATGGGAAAACATGGGGCCTTAAACCAAACGTGGTTTATACACCATGGTGGTAAGGCCTATGATACGCAGTTACAGAACTGGCCAAGGTACATAACAGGAGCAATTTAAACAACCCCAACAGCAATCATGGAGTGTCTCTTAGACCTTCCACCACTTAACCTCATAATAATGGGAGAGGCAAGAATGAGCTTCTTCCGATTGCAACAAAAACCAACTGGTGTCTACGCTAGGAAAAAATTGACAAAGGTGCGCTGACCGAAACGGATTAATCCGTTTCGAGAGGTGCCACTCAAGGTCACAAGCAGACAAAGGTGCGCCGACCGAAACGGGTGAATCCGTTTCGAAAGGTGCCCCTGAAGTCACCGGCGCCTGTTTCACGGGTAAGGACTAATCCATCCCGAACAAAGAGGTGCTTAGGAAGGGATCCCTGAATCCAAACAGAAGGCGGACAGAACCGCCTTTATAGGGAAAAGGGTTCCCTGGCTTTAAACAGAAAGCGGATAGGACCATTTTTATAGGGTAAGGTCTGAGATGCGGCTTCAGAAAGAAAATCTGGTTCCTGTAACAAGGACCTGGTAGCTCCCCACGTCACTAGACCGGGAGAGGAGACGGATCTAACCGTCTGCTCGTCACACTCTTCAGGAGACAGGGACACCAGTAAGAGAAGATGTAAAAACTCTCTCCAATCTGGTATCGGATTTATTAGAAGTCAGCCACAATAGACCGAGCGGTCGCAGTGGAGGGCGCAAAAAGTCCACTCACTTTAAACCTACCTACCTACACTAGTTTGGACATAACAACATAAAAGTCAGGTTGACGCAACATCTGACGAGAGAACAGACAGATATTCCCCAATACTCATTCAACAAAAACTTCGAGGTAAAATTCCAGATCGAAGTGGTGGCAGCAACTCGATCTCCCGGCACGGTTGGAGTCATCATCTGGTATACGGATGGTTCCAAAACCGGAAGAAACTTGAGCGGGCTGTAATGAAATAAGGAATTCACAATTCTTATTCACTAGAACACACAGTACTGTATTTCAAACAGAAATATATGCTTTTACTGTGCAAAAGAAATAACAGGATGGCTTACAAAAATAACGGATCTGCATAATAACAACACCAGGCGTACAGGGGTGTAAACCCAAGGTGACATCCAAGCTGACATGGGAATGAGGTTTTGATGAAAACAAATAAAATTTTATATTTGACTTAGTTTTACGGACACAATACAACACAACCGGTGTTACCAGATCTTGGCTTGTTCTTAACGTTTTTCCACTCGTAATCACCTAATTATAACTATCTCATAAATATTTATTGTTTCAATAAGTTATTATAACATATTTATGTAATAAATTTGTAAAGATTATAAAGAAATAATTAATAAAAAATTACATGATTTGTAAGTCAGTATTGAAATGCATGTTTATAAACAGCTTGTTCACACGTACGAACTTACAAAACTAACCAGAGCGGCGTCCCAAGTTCTTACGCAGGTTCTCTATAATTGGTTCAAAGCCTAAATTTGGTTTTTGTTTGCTCTTTCAAATATAACCTATTCCTTTTCTGCTTACCTAAACAAACTAGTATCAATGTGAAAATGCATTTAATAACATAAAAGCACTTAATGTTATTTGGACATTTAAGATTATATGGGCAATATAAAAATCCATGCAATTTTTAAAAATCCCTAAAACGTTTTATTTTTATCCTACTTTTAGTAAATCCACACCAATAAAGCTCTACGTACGATACTATCACATAATTCCGATATATTTTACAGTGCCAAGCTATAAAAAGGTATAAAACTTTTTAGATTTGCTGTAAAGTGTCTCGTATCCAGATAGGTCGGTTCTAAAACTTCCTTTATCGTTTTACAAGAGTATAGAGTGACCAAAAGTATTATTTTTTGAACGTACAACGTCTGTGGTCAGTTTCAATAACACTAAAATCTTGGACTTTTATTGTCTTTGTTTGTTAATTGATACACAACGTTTCGGTTAGTGATGTATCTTCAACCGTTTTCAAGTGATAACTTAAAACTAGTATTAAAAGCTACGACTTATATACCATCCGTTTTTCAGCGAAGCTTAACCGCTTTTTCAAGGTTCAGCAACAGCTGCAGATATTCGGAATATCGATACGAGGCTTGCTAAATACATTTTGGTGGCTAACGATAATTACAGCTTTTTTATTATTTTTTTCCAGTGGATTTCTTTATGAAATATTTTTGCTTCCGACCATTCTATGCGGTGTTGTTTTGACCAAGCGTGTTTGGCAATCCATGACTTAGACGTTTTACCTCGTTCCGTATGTTTTTTATGTTCTTAACTCTAATTTCAAGTGGTCTTTTTGTTTCCCCGATGTATACCTCACCACATTCACAGGGAATTTGGTAGATACAGCCATTATTTAAAACATTGTTGTCCGGTCTCGTCTAAGTAAGAATACTTCTTAGAGTGGTTTGGGATTTAAATGCTGTTTTAATATTATACTTATTTGATATTTTGCGGATCTTTTCCGAAGTTACTTTAATATATGAAATTGTTATAAATATTTGGTCATGAGGAATCTCGTTCAAGTCAAAGTTTTGTGTCTTATTTTGATATTTTTTTTTTTCCCTTTACCAGTCTCACACTGTACTTGTTCTGCTTGAGATCCCTAATTATGTTACTGTTACATAAGGTCACTGCGCGATTATTAAAATACGTACGTATAGTATATAACTTAGCCCCAAAGGGGGGGTGTAAAGGGTGTTAGACACTATTTCGTTACTCTACCATGGGAAGAAATTCGCTATAAACTGTTCAAAATCTGTGAGCAGGAACTTCATATGGCAAGGCCTTGGGAAGGGGGTGTGAGTGGTAACACATGGCCATACAGCTGGCCGTGAAATGGAATTTATGATAAAATAGCTTCACCCCGTCAACAGGAAAGCAAACTTTAGTAGTTGGTAATATTGAAGTCTGAAGTTGGCGGAGAAGGTATTGAAAGGAGGAGGGAAACACACCCCGTAAGAAATCCAGGTACAGGGGATGTCAGGATGTAGGTCTGTTACTATTTAAGTTGCTTTAATTCGACATTACTATCAAATATTCCGCAAAGCAGTTGACCAAACTATCAGTCCAAATCATCCCCAGTGACTTTTAAGGGTAATTTTGGAGGGTTTAGGGTTTTTGCCCTTGAAGACCTTTGATTTTGATCAGAGTGTTAAAAACTATCTCTATGCAAAGTTTCAAAAAAAAGGCAGAAACCCATATTTCATAACAAAAATCCCCAGTGACTTTTAAGGGTGATTATGGGGGAAGGGTGGGAGGGTTTTTGAGTTTTGTACCCGTGGAGAATTTTGGTCAGCGTGCTTACACTATGTAAAGTTAGAATTTCCATTTTTATAAGAAAATTGCGGGGTCCTTATTGAATGACTTTAATAACAATCAATGTGCAAGAGTGACGCCAACTTGAAGGGCATGTTGTAAATATCATGGTTACATCTAGTTCGTCCGCCGAGGCATTTTCGTCAAAAATTGAGGTTTACAAGAACAAGAAGTGGCATTCTATGTATTTTTTCCAGCTAAATCCGAATCTGAAACTCACTTTTCTGAAACCAACCAGAACTAATCCTAAAATTAGTAGCTAAATTTTGGCAAACTAGTTTGGTGCCGAATAAAAAACGAATTTTTAAAAATCCGGAAAGAAACGAAGTAGAAGATGTAGCTGTTCTGGGTCAAGTTGCTATGAACCCCACAATAAGTACCCGAAAACTTTCTGAGTTTTGCACACCACTGTACAGAGGAATCTAGAAAATACTAAATAGCACCCATATAAAATTTTACTTTTTCAAGAATTAAATGAAGATCATAATGACCGTCGTTTACAATTTTGTCAAATTATGTCCGAAATAATTACACAACTACATAAATAAAAAAAAGTCCTGATTCTGGGTACTGACATTGGTATACTATACAGTGTGTCCTAAATTGGTGGGGAATGTATGGGGATCTTGGAAACGATAGATAAAAAATCGGTTAAATGGGGAAAGTTTTGGACAATTATGTTGATTTAAATTTTGTTAAATCCAGGTTTTTTTTCTATTCGGTTTTTTTGGGGGCTTTGAAAAACCTAAACCGCATTTTCGAAAATCGATTTTTTTTTATAAGTGAAAATTTTTTAAATCTGAAAAAAATTTTAAAAAATTTTTTTTTTTAGAAAAGTATTAATTTTTGTTTTCTACGTTTGGGGTTTGAATACATCAAATTTTTTTTTTTATATACCCCTTTGGTTTTTACGCGCCAAATAAGGGTTTTTTTTTTGATTTTAACAATGTATAAAATGTTATAATTTAAGAGTTTATAACCTCATTTATTTCAAAAAAAAAAATATTTTAAAGTTGGCCTTGATTCCGGCGAACGTCATTTTTTAAACAAAAAAATATTAGTAATTGGCAAAATAGATAAGCTGAACAGAATTTTCCAGAAATGGGTTTCACAAACATAGCTATAACGTTAATACCTTTCAACAAAACTACACGTAAAAAATTAATTGAAACAAGTGAAAACAAAAACAATGAAAAGTGGCTAAACTAATATTCCTACTAAAATGAAGATGTAAAATAACGACCTAAAATTCAAAATGTTGTCCATTTCTCTCAACATACTAACGATATTTTTTTAAATAGTAATAACTTCCCTATGAATGGTTGACTTAGGTATATGGAATTTTCTATCAACATCCCTGGCTGAAGATTTTGGATTTTCTTTAAAATGTTGGTTAACTGCAGCATCTCGTTGTCGATTTCCTTCAACGTATTTCTTAGGTCGTGGTTTTTTAAAACTTTCGAATTCAAACAAATTTGTAACCAGTTTTCAAAAGTATGTTAGTTTAGGATGCTGCCTTTCAGGAGAATTGAAGAAATACGTTTGCCAGCTATATTAACATTTCTTCTGCTGCTAATGACGCCAGATGACTTGCCGGAATCAAAGGCCAATGAAAATATTTGTTTTTTGAAGAAGATGAGGTTATAATTTAAACTATAACATGTATAGTTGAAATCAGAATATAAATCACTATTTGGCTGCAAAAAACCCAATATGGCGCCCATATGAAAAAGTAAAGTTGATGATGATTCTAAAAACCCGAAACGTAGAAAATAAAAATTGACTACTCGGTTATATTTTACAAAAAAATTGTTTGAAGAAGTTTTTACAGATTTGAAAAATTTTACTTATAAAAAATATGGCCGATTTTCGAAAATGCTTGTTTCAGGTTTTTTTTAAAATTTCTCAAAACCTGAATAGATAAAACCATGTAGTAAACGGGATAAAACTAACATATTTCAAAAATTTCCCCATTTAAACGATTTTCTATCTGTCTTTTTCAAGATCCCCATAATTCCCCCAATTTGGGACAAACTGTATACTTCTCGACACTGAATTCGAATCCGAAGGCAGAATTTGCCCAGGGCCCTCAGATTTTGCCCCAGCACTCCCCAAAAGGTCAGATTTTTAGATTATATAAAAATTTAAAATAAATATCTTTCCGACGTTTTTTGGTATGCTAAAATTGAATAGGGGGTCAGAACTTACCTATCACCCATATAGTTTACCCCAGCAGCCCTTTAGAACCACCAAAAGGGACAAAATTTTACAATATATGGAAATTTAAACTGAATATCTAATTCTACGTTTTTTGGTGTGCCTGAAACAAATATGATGATTTTATAATGTTGGACAATATTATTTATCTTTGAAAAGAAAAAAACAACAAATGAGTCCATAGTAGGAAAAGGGTGAAAAGATCGTCTAAATATTTATTATATATATATATATATATATATATATATATATATATATATATATATATATATATATATATATATATATATATATATATATATATATATATATATATATATATATATATATATATATATATATATATATATATATGTAGGCAGGCGTCACGTTGATGATTTTTGACCTGTCTGTCTCGTCGGCTGCGTGTCGTCGGGTGAAGACTGTTTTTATTGCCTATTTTCGGTCGGTCTAATTCGGTTTTATAAGAAATTTTCAGGTACGGCAAATTTGGCTATCGTCACGGTTGTTTAAGTTGTTCGGTCTCTTTTCAATTTCAACCGACTCCCTCACAATCCTCTTTGCTAAGTATTCGCAACGGGCAAGCATCCTAGTGTTGGGAAAATCAATTTTGTGTCCAGTGTTCATGACGTGGCGTAGAGATCGAACGCTGTAAGAACAACACCGATACGTCACGGTTTTATATCAGTTTGCCATATGTGACCGTGACGTATCGGTGTTGTTCTTACAGCGTTCGATCTCTACTAGAGAAGAAGTTGTTGTTTTGTTCTTTAATGCGTTTATATGTTCATCTCTCCTGGCGCTAATCTTTCTGTTGGTTTGTCTTACATAAGAAAGGTTGCATTGTTTGCAGGGTATTTCGTATACACCTTGATTTTCTAATGGGATCTAGTCTTTTGGTGTTGGTAGGATGTCTTTGATTTTTCTGTCAGTCGTGTAGATGGGGGGAATGTTGTCCTTTAAGTATTTTGCCAATTTTGTCCGTTTCCTTTTAAAATGGTATGATGGTTTTACGTATAACAAATTTTAACTAGTAACTCAACCTTTAAAAACCCCTTTTGAGATTTACAAAAAAAATTAACAAATTAAAACGATTTATAATCATAATTATAGTCCCGGCAATGAAGCTAAAAAAGGAAAAAACCTTGAATTTTTTTTTCCGCCGATTTGCATAAAAATTTGAAATAAGGCGCTTCAACCCTCTACTTTAAATTCTATTTCATGGTAATGTGCGCTGTTTTTTTTTTAAGGGTGAAAACTACCCCTAATTTCAAAACTTATAGAATAAATTTTTAAAATAAAATGGGTAAAAGTTGGTTTGGATTAGTTGATTAATGATTGTTTTATGCTTTGAAATACAATTTTAAAATATTTCAACCCTTAAAAATTAACCCTTGTTAAAGCTTAAAGTAAAAAAATTATTAATTTACCATGGTGATTTAACTGCTGTTGCTTAAAATATGTACTAATTGTATTTCGCAACTTTTCGACCCTTATAAATTAACCATTATTATAGCCTAATTTTAAAAAAAGATTTGTCCCTAAAAAATTAATAGCTTTACAGATTTAGTAATTAAAAATATTACTCAGATACCAATTTCATTCTTTTGCAAATTTTCAATCCCTAAAAACCACCCCTTACAACATTGCAATTCTTATAAACCGATATAATAGATGTAAATAAGAAAAGAAAGTAGAATTACATACGAAAGTTATACCGGTAAAAGTATAAAGTATACCGGTTTTATAAAATATTATGCTCCGAAGTGGGCTATTCGATTTTTTCGAAAAAAGAGTTGATTGGTTTTTTAAACATAACTCCTCTAGTTTTAATGATAAAAAGTTTTTTTTTTAATAATTTTGTGGGGTTTTTTTAAGAGCTAAAGGGGCTATGTAAATTAAATCCTCTTTAATCCCTTAGTTTAAAAATGGGATGATTTAAAAAATTTTGAATAAGGGGGTGCTCGCTCAAGGTTTTAAAACGGCCATATTTGGCCAAATATTTTTGTACAGAAAAATCTATGAAATAAAAAGTCTTTGTTACAAAAAAGCTATAATTCTACTCTACATTTTTTTCATCTTTAGTATTGTTGAAGTTATTTTGAAGAAAATGGCTATTTTTACAAAATTGCGGGAAAATAGTTTTTCTACTACTGTATAAATAAGAAAATTTTTGTGGTCCTAGCAACGCAATGATAACAAAAGGGAAAACCCTTCGTGTTACCTGGTTCAAGCGTTGCTAGCTACAAAGTAATATTTTCAGCGCCTGGAAAAAAAAAGAGTAAAAAAGAAAATGCTTTTGGAAATATTAGGATTTATTTAAAAAAAGTAACTAATTTATGAAAAAATTTTTTAAAAAAAACTAGGTTATATTAACATTAAAAGTAATTGTGCAATTTGAGCAATTACAAAAGAATTGGAGGAATAAACTTGAATTAACATTTTTTAAATTTGTTGTTGGGGTATCGTTGTCACCTTTAACTACGTTAATATTCATATATTTCACTGTTACTTCATTAGAAAATATTGGTGGGAATTTCGTGTAAAATCTTCTTTGAAATTTCCACCTTATTACTATAGGATTCACAATATATCCCTCCGCAACAGAAAAGACTTCCAACCTCCATGCCTTTTTAAGCCCAAATTATCGACATCCGAAGCATTGGCAAGGAACGTAGTTGACGTTCTTCAAAAGAATGGCCAGTGTATCTACTGATGTCTTCAAGCTTCAAAAACTTCGCAATTTCTTTAGGTACATTTGAAATAGTGTTTTCCAATTACTTGATTAACACATTTACCTCTTTCAAACGATACAATAAACGCTCATCTAGAGCTTTCCCTTGGTCTCAGCTTAATATATTCCTGTAGAAATCTGACAAAAGGAACTGAGCCTTCATCGTTGGTTACTACAAAGTTTTTTTTTAACTTTTTTTTTTAGACTCCCTATTTTTTTACCCGTATTTTTTTTTTTAATACTTAGTTCTTCTTTTTGCTTCCCATCCCCCCACTCCCATATTTTTTTTTTCATTGTAAAATTTTTTGGCGGTTAAGAAAAAAATTTGACTTTTTTTTAAAATTTTTTTTTTTTCCTCATCCACTTTTCCCTTTTAATAAAACAATAGTTTTTAATCCAAATATCTTTTTTTGTTTGGGGAAAATTTTTAACTTGAG
>JAHBCN010027483.1:0-10115 GCA_019359885.1 Listronotus oregonensis | reverse complement strand
TTAGAGGTTTTCAATGCTTAAAAATATTATTTTTGTAGGAGACTGTACACAACACTTGTAACCTAACAAAAATTAATATCTTTTTAACGAAATAATAAAAAAAATTAGGTTTTTTACAATTTGCTAATACTTCGATTTATATTGGATTAGTTTTCAATCGTAGGAACGTTTTCCAGATATTCCGAAATGAATGCACATATCATACATGACAGATATCGACAATGTTAATTATGCAAAATTTTAAATTGTTAATATCAATGAGCTAACATCATTGATAGAGAAAGCATTTCATTCATAAACGCAATCGGGGCTGGGCCAACATGTTTTTGTTTATTATTATATACTTACTTGTGAAATGATAATCCGGGAATCATATCCGTCACTTTACCCCTTGGCACTGCCTTACCATTTTAATTTATTAAAAGTATTTACACAAAACTGAAATATATACAATTGCCACAAAAATTACCCAAACAACAAAAACATTTATACTAAAACGCCATATTGAATGTGTTATCTGTCGAGCAAACCCGGGATTCTAGAGAGGTAGAGGACCCCCCCACTCTGTGTTAAAAAAATGGCCCCCCAGTTCAGATGGCGTTGGTACCAGAGGGCCTTTTTTAAACTTTACTTTATATATTGCGGTCAAGGTCATTGGTTCTCATTAGTTCCCTAAGCTCACCATCGCCTCCTAGTGAGGGTCATTTTTTGAAAAAAAACAGCCAAAAAAGAGGGTGATGCTTTACTTTTAAAATCCATGAGCGAAGCTAAAGGTGGCGGAAGTACGCTTCAAAAAAATCCGCGTTGTCACGTTGTCGCGCCTTTATTAGTAGCGCCCAAAAAGAAAATAGTATTTTGACATCATTACTTTTCTGTGTTATATTTTATAGTAATAAATATAACAAATATTATTTACAGTTTAAAATACAATAGTAGAGCTTTTTTTGATGTAACGGGATATATACTATCAAGTAAATGAAAAAAAAAGATTTTTGGCAACGTTTTTGACAAAATAGTATCTGTAGTAACCATTTTCCCGGGTTTTGGTGGATTTTATTGTTTCGAGTACAGAGGTTTATTCATCGCTAGACAGAACCTTAGAATGTGCGTTTATGATGCCACGCTTATGCCAAATCGATGCTTTCTACAGTTAAACTAACAGCTCATTGGTTAATATCTCGTGTCACAGACAATGAAAAAAATTAGTTTTTTTTTCAATTAGACGCTTTTGATAATCTTATATTTTAATTTCATTTAATTCATAAGAAAGGCCATTTTATAAATACAGTACCTTAAAGAATAATTGCAATTAATGTTGTTATTTTGTTTTAGCATTTATTAATGATTTATTCGTTGAAAAACAGGAAAAGCCAAACAACAATCAATTTATATACTCGACAAACTAGTTTAATTAGGTTTCCTTGCCATAAATATATAAGAATTCTAAGGTGCCAATAATTACCGATAAAAGTTATGTAAAACCGTAGTAAAATAACAGACAATTGGTTGTAACTGACGGCTTTATTATGTTTTAATAGACTTTTTTTTTAATATTGTACAAAATAACAATATGCTGTCAACAAACATTATGCTGTTTTGTCATATTTACGGATTAACGCTTGTAAACAATTTAGCGAGGCGCTTTACGGACTAAACTTGTGTGATAATGAAAATGTACTTTATTATAGTGTATAACGTATCAAGTACAGAAAAGTGGAATTTTACTTGACAAGTATGGTACCTGGTGACCATTCGAAAACTTCTACCTCCCTTTACTTTTTTATTTAAAGTATCTCAAAAAAATGTTTAATATGAAAGTTGTAGGGGCTAATTTGGAGAGTTCAAACATAATTTTGGATATTATACAGAATGCATCATAAGACGTGGCAAACCATAGGTATGATTTTTTAAATAGGACACCCTGTATTTGACTTGATATTTCAATTCGGCTTAAAATTCTAAGCATTTTTTACTCGATTTTTTATATAAAACACTATAGGCCTAAATTCACTGGTTTTCGAACTGGGAAAGTTTAAAAGTTGTACTTATTTCTTGATTTGAAACGCAGTAAGAGGTTTGCTGCAGGCCATATCTGTCGTCATGACAGTTTAAGGTGACATGTTTTTTTCTTGAAAAATCCGAATAATTTGTATGAAAATAAGGTTTATTTAACAGAAGAAAAACAAGAAATTCTTTTTTTATTTATTGAAATTAAGTATAACACTACTGCTACTGTTCGTGCGTATGCAGCTCGACATCCTTTATGAAGCCGTTCCTGGAAGACACACCGTTAAAGGCATTTTCACAAAATTTAGAACAACTTCAAATCTCGACAGGAAGAAATCGGTGTATCCAAATGATAAAAATAGGGATTTAAATTTTATCCTATGTTTCGTGAAAAAACCCCAACAAGTCAGTTAGAACTGCTTCAAAAGACTTGCAAGCCACGCATGGACCACAAAAATACAGGCGCAAGTCAATACGTAAGGTTTTTTTTTATCTTGGGACAGTTCACGAAGGCTGATGCCTAAGTACTAACGTACCGTGGGTGTCTTCAGTGTGGTGAGAGGGAGTTTGTTCACACGGGACTTAAATTTTTGGAGATTGAGAGGAGAAGGAAAAACTTCTGCGGGCAGCAGGTTCCATAGTCTTAACACTCTAGAGATAAAGGAACGAAGAATGCGGGAAGTTCGGGGCCTCTCTAACTGAACTGTAAAAGGATGCAAAAAAGTTACACTACGTGTTGCTTTGTTGGAAGCATGTCAGAGAAGGAATTATACTGGCCAATTCATCTGAGCAGAAGCCGTGAAAATACCTATAGAAGAGCGACAGATTCCCTACAGCTCGACGATGGGCAAGAAGGGGAAGCCTTTCTGTGAGCGTTGGATCATTAATAAGACGAACGGCTCTTTTTTAGATGGAGTCCAGAATGCTAAGTGTTGTATGGGACAAAACAAAACAAAGGAAGTTTAAACCTTTTAAATACCACAATGTTTTGATTTGATGTTGAACAGGCTAAATAATAACACTTTTTTAAAAATATATTATGGTCCGATGAATCCAGTTTCTCGACAAGTGGAATGCCTAACAAACAAATCGTTCGGCATTGGGCGGTAGATAATCCAAATTTCGTGCGAGAAGTGCAATTTCTAGGACAGACTGTCAATGTGTGGCGTGGCATATTGGGAAACTGAATAATAGGACCATATTTTTTGAAGGTAACTTGACCGATGAAGTATATTACGAATTGTTGAGGAACGAGCTTTCAGACGTGCTGGAAAATTTGCCGCTAAGGCATTATCGCAGTTTAGTTTTCCAAAATGATGAAGCTCCACCACATGTTGTTTGACGAAAATTATGATGAATGGATTGGACGGAACGGGACAATTCATTGGCCAGCTAATAGTCCGGATCTGACGCCAATGGACAACTTTTTATGGGGATATATAAAGAAATTAATTTACCAACAGGACGTAGGTAATGCTGATGTCATAAAAAATATTATTAGGCATAAAATTAACGTATTGAATCAAACAAATTCTCGCTTTATAAAAAATTCAATAGCACATTTGGAAACTTGTTACCAGGAATGCGTGCAGAACCAAGGGGATAACGTAAAGTGTGACAATTAATATGTTATCTTAAATTATTACTGTTTTATAGTTGAAATAAAAATTGAGTTTGTTACACCAGCCTTTATTATTTTAATTATGTAATTTTTAACCATCTTAAGTTAGAAAACCAGTGAATTTAGGCCTATACTGCTTTATATAAAAAATGCTTAGAATTTTAAGCAGAATTGAAATATCAAGTCAAATGCAGGGTGTCCTATTTAAAAAATCATAACTATGGTTGGCCACGTCTTTATGATGCATCCTGTATAAATCCAAAATTATGTTTTAACTCTCCAAATTTGCCCTTTCGTATTAAACATTTTTTTGAGAAGCTTTAAATAAAAAAGTCAAGGGAGTTGATAGTTTTCGAATGGTCACCTGGTACGAGTTAGTACCATACGAGTCAAGTAAAATCACTTTGCCGACGAGGTGCGTATACTATTTTTTCGCATTCTGTAGATAATTGCCTATTTTGCATATCATATAAAAATTAGTTTATAATAATAGTTACTGGGAAAATCGAAAAAAAAAAACGTAGCCTGACGTCTTAGTAACTTAGCAATCTAAACCTAAACAAGATGTTTTTTGTAATTAATAACGGTTGGTAGCATCCAAATATGCTCATCTTTAAAGAGCGATTTTTTTACCAATTATTATCGAAATGGCTGATGAAAACGACTCTAAAGATATCTTAAATGCAGCCCAGGAAGCTTCTTCTAGTTTACTTCTAGTGAAATCTCAGAAAGGGTATGAGAAAGTGTATAATATGTTCTGCCAGTTGAGTAACTCCAAAAGATTTTAAGGAATTAACAAAAACTTAATACTAAACTATTTTCTAGGTTTTAATAAAAAATGCGCGGACTTACTAAAAACGTTTAACTTTCTACCATTGAAATTCTCCGTTAAGCAAGTTAACATAAATTACATTTTTGTATTTAATTTTGTTGAAACTTAATTTTATGTAAGCTTTAATAAAAAGCTTGGCTTAATAACTTTTTAATTTAACTCACAACTTAAAACAACTTTTTTAATAATAGCGTAAAACTTTTATAGTACAAATGCGTTGGTGGTTTATTTAATAGGATAAAATAAGAAATAGTCTAAGAGCGAAAAGGGCAATAAAATATTATTCTAAAACGACTTCTTAAGGTAGCTCACTCGCAACAGTCGTAGACAAAAGTATCGCCTTATAGTAAGTTAAGCCCGGCCCGTCCACAAGTCAAAACGATGAACATCTTTTATCTTCGTCTCTTCCATGCCATCCGTGCCGAACTCGCTCATCTCTCTCTAATAATAATTGGGCCGGAATTCCTTGACTACTATCAGTACGTATCATATTTTTTCCTATTTTAGTTTCATTCGTGATGCAGTATTTTAAATGGACCACAAATTTATCGCTGTTCCAAATAAGATCAAATACGCTTTACCAAAAGTTAAAGCTTTTCAATGATTGAAGATATTATTTTTGTAGATTGACTGTACACAACATATGAGGTATGTTCGTTATACAGTAATATTTTACACTTTTTGGACCCACCTAATAGTCCTAATATACACCTTCCATAAGAGCATTTACGTAAAAAAAAAGAATAAAATAATGTACAGAGTGTACAACTAAGAAAGGAGCACAGCGTTGGGGAAAAATATTGTTAGTAAAAGTGGTCAAAAGAAACAGCTGGAAATTATTTTCAAGTTTCTGAAATGGCCGCTAGGATGCGTAACTGGAATCTTGAATCTAAAAAAGTGATGTTTCTGTGAATTTTTCTATATTAATCTAACAAAAAATACCTGATTTTTAAAGTCGAGGATAACAGGTTCAGATAACCTTTTTTCTTTGACAATTTTTGCTATATCTCTAAAAATAAAGTGGTGGGGGTATTCACAGGTTTTCGTCAAACATACCCTGTATCTTCGAAACGGCTGAGCCGATTTTAACAAACTTGAGCTATTTAAAAAGAGCTATTCGTGGGCTATAAATCTTAGAATATTAAAAGTTTTGTTAGTTTCACGGGTCGCCGCTAGATGGCTTTTTTCGACATTCCGACAGAAATGGTTAATTTTCTCAAAAAAAGTTAAATGCATTGGTATAATTTTTTCTTTATGTAAAAGTAGCTAAATAATGCCTAAACAAGCTCGCGAAAACCGTATCTTGATATCTTGTTCCTTACCTAAAATTTTGGACAAAGAAAATTTTATTCGTCAATATCTTAAAAACTATAAAGACTACAAGAAATATTACATGACAAATTATGTATTTTTATAAAACCTTTAATTTAGATTATAAAATCTTTTCTTTCTTTATAATATTTTTGTCCGAAATCGGAATGTCGGTTGTTATGTGCTAGTGAATTTATTTAATTTTTGACGAGTTATTTTACACCAATTTTACTGTATCTAGTGTCGAATTGTGTCAAATTTTGTGGCCGTTCTAGACTACATCTTTACCTGCAAGGTTTGATAGTTTGTAGGAGAAAATGCGAATTTCCTTTTCTCGTCTGGCTGTTGCCTGTGTATAAAAAATTGTTTTTATAGAATAAATCAATTTATTTTGAATTCAAATACATGTAAACATTCAAACTATCAGTAAAAAATAGAATAAATTTAAGGTGCCTGCTATCAGCAATCATATGGAGTTTTAGCACTGGCACACGTTATTTTTATTTTTATTTTATTGTTAACGTAATCAATATACCATTTTAGCATAATTCTATAATAATATAATTCCTTTGTTTTCCCAATTGCTTATCCTTGTCCGTGGTCTTCTTTTCTCTTCTGTGTAGGAAGTCGTCTTGTCAGACCCCTAGACGTGAAGTGTGTTTTCCTGTCCTTTCCTCACATGACATTGATGATTCGGATAACTAACGTTTCTGGAATTTATCCTGCCACTAAACTATGGATCGTTCTTTTAAATGTTGCAAACAAAAGGAGTTTCCCAATTACTGCTGTATTACTTGTCATGGCATATTACACCCAAGCTGCCTAGAAAGGTGTTCCGAAGTAGTAAAGCTCGGCGGTTATCGAATTTATTGCTCTCGGAAGTGTCAAGAGTCCAATATTGATGGTGAGAACATCATTGATAATCTTAAGAAAAGGATTCTGAAATTGGAGAAAGACTCTTCAGACAAAGATGCCTATATCAAACGACTTAAAAGGCATACCAGCGATTTTACCGACATCGTTTCGGAGGCTGAAGAAAAATTCAACTCGCAACTTGCAGAACAACTGAAGCGTATTTCCAGTCTTAACAAAGAAATAAGTGCTCTTAAGGAACAAAACAATCTATTAAAGGAGAGACTTGAAGAATCATCGTCATCCTCAGTCAAACTTGAAAATGATGTTACCGAGTTAACCATGTTGAATAATCAAATGATTACGACTATCCGAACCCTGGAGAATGAGATTGAGCAATACGTATTGGAGACAAAGAAACTACATGAGAAACTTTACAACCTCAATCTTCTTATCGATCACAATAATCACCATGGGGATATAAACGTTGAGAAAAACACTGAATCCACTAATGAAAATATAGCTCTGACGGAAGCTTCAACAAGTCATATCAAATCTTCACCATTGCCAGTACGTAAACCACAAATACTGATTATGGGCGACGGTAACGCAAGAGGCTCGCTTTCCATCATGAAGAGACTTACAGCCAATCGTTACGACATCAATTGTCAGTGGTCATATGAATACTCGATTGAGGATCGCTTTCTGGAGTGTCAAAGACTTACAAGTTCATTTACTAGAAATGATTTTGCCATATTATTTACTGGGGCACATAATGCCTTTAGGGGCAAACGTATATATGCAGCAACACTAATCTCATCATTTGTGGGCCTCCCCTTCATAGTGGTCGTCCAATACTCAATAAAATAATACAAGAACTTGATTTCGACACTCAGGTCCTCACTCGTGAATTTCATCACTCTTATTTCATTCCATTAAGCAACATGGCCGGTGGTGGTTTGCTTGCCCTTAACGATAAGAAGGAAGTTATGCAGCTTATCTTCAACATAATGAAAAAAGCACATGCATCGTTTGGTCCAACGATTGATAGTTTTTCGTCTACTCATCCGACTCCGGTATGTGGCGGTTCCGATAGTTTGTTGTGTGGCACTTCGGAGCCTGTTGGTAACTCTGATAGTTCAAATTTCGTAACCCCGTCGATAATGGATCAACGGTCTCCCAGGGAGAACTACACGGAAAAAAGAATATACTAAATTTAAGCATAATAATATTAGTTTAAGGTTATCTTAGCTTTGTATATCCCCAAGACTATATCGGTTTAATTTGAGAATTTAAAATCTTCATTTAAATTTATTTAAATTAAATATACACATCGTTATTTGTAACATATGAAAGATTTATTTTTATGCATGCAATTGAATCAAATTGTTACTATAAAGATTTAGAATGAAGATATCAGTAGCTCAGCATAAGTCGAAAGTTTCTTTAGAAATAAATATATGATTTTGTTATATTGAAGATTCTACCGAATCTGAAAAGTTAATTCGGAAATGTTAGTATGTTTAAAATTAAATATCGTACTTTAAATCTGAGCCTACAATTGTATTTCTAAGAATATGATATACTCAAATTAAATATTTAAATTTTGGTTTTATTATAGCAAATCTTTGTATAGTAGGTTTTGTTTTATTTAGTGATATTGTAATATTAAAATGAAAATATTAACTATTTAATTTAATAATTTTAACATGTCCGGTTTAATATGCGGACATTTTTAGAACTGAAATATGTAGGGTGTAACAAATTCGAGTGTATCCATGGGGATTTTGGAAACCATGGAATACGAAGTCGGTTAAATTAAGGCAAAGTTGCGCATTTACTTGCCCAACAAAATACCGTTTAAAATGTCAGATTTTCGAATAGTTCCAAAGATATACGGAAAAACCAAAATTTTGAAAAATGTATTTTATTTTTCTAACCCTATTTATTAACCGATTTTTAAAATTAATAACACATTCACATAGCCACTTTATTTCCGCTAAATATTAGTGTTTTGGTTTCCCATTCAACGTTTCGTTTTCTGACGACCATCATCAACTTTATTTTTCTTGTGTGCGCCATATAGGATCTCTTTCACTCTCATTACTTTTTGAGCTAAGTACCGAACTACAAATCTGATATGCAAGTGTGATACATCGTTGAATAGGTCATTCAATAAGAAACTCAAAACTAAAAAAATCCAATATGGCGTCCACAAAAAAAATAAAGTTAATCATGGTCGTCATAAAATTAAACGTTGAATGGCAAATCCAAAAACACTAATATTTAGCGGAAATAAAGTGGCTATGTAAATGTGTTATTAATTTTAAAATCGGTTAATAAATAAGGTTAGAAAAAGCTTTTTGAAAATTTTATTTTTTTGTATATCTCTGGAACTATTTGGAAAAATTACACATTTTAAACGGCATTTTGTAGGGCAAGTAAATGCGCAACTTTACCTTAATTTAACCAACCTCGTATCTCTTACGGTTTTTAAGATCCCCATGCATACACTCGAATTTGTTACACCCTGTATAATACATTTAAAGAGAAGCTGCTGCACCAATAACTGAACACATTCTTTTTTAACGTATCCGGATTTTTTTTCCGTATTCAGTCAATTTTAGTAAAATAATGTTGTATATGACCTCAACACTGTTGACCTAAACAACGTTACTTTCATTAAAATTGGAAATACGAAAAATATACGGTTACTTTTTTAAAAATGATAAAAATCCATTATTACGTTTAGCTAACATTAATATAGGTATACAATTTTTTAAAAGTTTTTTCGCTGTGTTAAAAAAGTCCATTATAATTATGACAGGTTTAGCTGACAACTACAAAAAAGCAACAGGTAAAAAATCTTAACGTTTATTAAAAAAATATCTTGCTGAAGCTTTTTAAAAATCTGGTAAATAACAAATTATAATTTTCATTATAGAAGAATTAACTTTAAGTTCTACTTTCTTGGAAAAAGAAACAGTCTTGTTCTCAACTTCGTAACGAAATAAAAATCAGTTCAGCTATTTTTCTTTGAACAGTCATTCGAGACCCAACCAACGGGATTAGTTTTTTAAGAAGGCCTTCGGACAACTCTGGCAACTGGTCTTCCTCTGACATTTTCTAAAAAAATAAAATAAACATTCGAAATGCTAAAATTAAAATATTAAGCAACACATTTTTCTGTAATAAGTAAATAGGTGGGTAAAGAACATTCATACTTATATCGTTCTGACTTCTTGAGGCCAATAAACGACCCTTTTGTCCCTATTGTCGGCCGGCGCTTTAGCCAGGTGTTACCTGCTATAAAATTTGAACGGAACAGGGTGGGAATTTACTTTTTTATAGGAAAAATAGAAACACATTGATAATCACATATTTTATTATTAATAGGAACAAAAATATTATTTATAAAATATACCTAGGATACTATAATTTATTTTTTAAACATTGCCATCACGTGACTAACGGACTTTCTAAAGGTTTTTC
>JAHBCN010027482.1:0-10075 GCA_019359885.1 Listronotus oregonensis | reverse complement strand
TTATTTTTCTTTCGGATAAGGAAGTTTACGTAAATTGCATTTTTTTGCCCCAAAATCTCGCCCTTTTTGTGTCCCATTATTTTTTAAATATTTTTATATATATATATATATATATATATATATATATATATATATATATATATATATATATATATATATATATATATATATATATATATATATATATATATATATATATATATATATATATATATATATATATATATATATATATATATATATATATATATATATATATATATATATATATATATATATATTTGCTAGTAGGGGTAGTTTTCACCCTTAAAATAATAAGCAACCAACGGCGTTGAGAAGACTTTTAAGTTTAGGTCGAGCACAACCTAAATCCAAATTTTTATGCAAATCGGAGGTGTTCTGTAATTTTTCCAGTTTCGCCGTTTTTAACCGCTCTGTACTGGACTAATGGGACCACTTCGGCCTGGTTCCATTGGTTATGACAAAATGTCATAAATATTTAAACCAAAGTTCCTTTTTAAAATTTTGTTTTAATTTCTATTTTATTTTTCAATTAAGTTTATCTTGATAACGGTGCAGACTTGCCACCGAAAGGTAGACGGGATGTTTAAATTTTAAGGGTTTTTTTTTCTTTCCGACGATCTGCCAGTTTACGGGGGTTAATGGGACTGAGCACACTCAGTTTGCTATACCCTCGGACCAGGATCGAAGTGGTCCCATTCTTTTGAAACTTTCCAGGCGAGTAACCCAACGAGAACTTATCGAAATAATAGGATTCTTGCATAACATTTTGAATTAAAGACACGTTAAATCTCTTCCTTTGCCTGTTTAAAAGAACCACCTGCTTAATATTTTTGCGCGAAAAAATTTAGTTTTGGCGTAATTACCATTCCATGTCTGGCCCTTTAAATCTGATGTCGAATTAAAACCGTTTGCCACATTTATTGGATTTCTACTTTTTTGGTAAATCTATCCTGATTTTTCGTCAATTCTACTTGACAACTTTTTTTGGCAGTTTATTAGATTTTTAGCTTTTTATTATAAGCCGATAATGAATACAAGTTAATTAATTAAGGAATGACCATGGAAAATTAAAGCATTAAAACATCTCTAATGTGGCAAAACAAAAGCTGTGTTGGTCTTTTCAGCTCTCCAAAATGAGTTTTCCGCGAATATCTGCCAAAATATGCGAATTAAAATTTTTTGTTCAGACAAAAAATGAATATTCCCCCGAAACCTAAAAAAAAGGTTATTACCTTTTTTTTGCAACACCAATTTTTTCCCCAAAAAAAGGGTCGAAAAATCCATAACATTCCCACTAAAAAGAGGCTAAAAAATGCAGATGGGCAAAAAAATTTTTATCGAAACGAAAGGAAGATGATGAAGAAAATTTTCTGGGATTATTGAACACTTGCTTAGGTTTCATTAAAAAAAAAATGTTAATAACAAATTTTTTTTAAAAAAAATATCAATAAATTAATGAGATACTTTCAAAATTTTTTGGAAAAAAACTTTGACCTTTTTTTTTTAATATCCAAAAAAAAAATCAAAATGGCCCCAAACCCCATATGCAATGATAGATTCGCAACGCAATGAAATTCGCCCCGGCCGTTTATAAGTGAATCCATGAAGATTGCGGCATTTAGCGGTAGAGCGGCAGCTGAAATGAGGGGTTTTTTGGATCCCGTTATCTCGAAAACTATCGAATTTTCTAAAAAAATTATAAGGACTTTTTTTGTAGATTACAAGACGATTTTAATTTTTTGTCTAAACAAACATTACCCAATTTGCATATTTTGGCAGATATTAGCGGGAAACCCATTTTTCGGGTCTTGAGGGGCAATTTTCAGCCCTTTCCCACCCGGTAATGTCGAAAGCATCCCCGAAGACCTAAGAATTGCGCCACAAGAAAAAACTGTACAGATTTATTTACAGCTTTGTTCCCTTATTTACTGGACTAAATTGTGAATTTGACCAAATTTGAAAGATAAATACCAAATATCTAAAAGACACCATAATTATTGTGTCAATTTTCGTCACAATTATGACAATAATTTTCAGAAAAATTCTCGTATATCAAAAGCGACTCTTAATGATTTAAGCAAAAAGGTTGCTGGTGTTCCAGAAAGAGTTTTGAAAAAAATATTCCACGCCAGGTACAAAAAAAAAATTTAAAAAAAAATATAATTTGTGGTTTCAAAGCGTGTTAAAAATTTGGGGGTTGATGGCCACGCCTAGCCGATCGACCTGTAAAATTTTTAAAAACAAACAAGAATTTTTTATTTTTTTTAGCCTAGTACAGTCGTTTTTTAAAAATTTTTTTTTTCCCTTTTTTATCTTCGAAAATGTAATAGTCAAAAGAGCTAAGCCAAATGACTAACTTGGGAGGTCTAAAGCTACCATTTTGTGAATGATTAGTTTAATGACATTTGGGGGGAAAAAACAGAAAAAAAGATTAACTGGGGGTTTCAAGCCTGAAATTTTTTAATTTTTTTTTTTTTTTTTAAAAAAAAGGGACATTTTTATAGATTTTTTTTTTTTTCGGAAAAACCCCTTAATGCTAAAATTTCAAAGTAATTCTAGCTAAATGCAGAGTATTTGTATTATATCTTTAAAGATTTAAGAAAAAAAAGTAGATACAAATTTTTAAATTTTAATTAAAATGTAAAAGTTGATGAAAATTTTTGGGGTTTATTTAAAAAAAAAAATCAAAAAAGTTTCGTTAAATTTTTAATTAATTTGGGGAAAAAAGGGTTTTAAAAAAGGGGTGCAATTACGTCAGCAGGTCACTACTTTTGAAAATTTTAGTACCACATTGTTTGGGAAAAAAGTCCCCAAAATTTTTAACATTTGTACCAATTTTTGTGAAAAACTTAAAGCTGGTTTATGCACACAATTTTTAAACTGTTTCCCCAAATTTTTTTTAAAAATTTTTTTTTAACCCCTTTAAAAAAATTTTTAAAACCTTTTTAAAAGAATATGTACATTTCCCCTTTGGCTGCAGAAACAAAAAAAATTTATCGGGTTGGTATTAATCAAAAAATTTTTTTTTTAAATGTAAAAGTTTTTAAAAATTTTTATATTTTTCAATTAAACCTTTTTTTACATGGTTTTGACCGTTTTTGTGCTTGGTTTGTTATAATTTTTGTATTTTTATTTATTAGGGAAAAAAAAACATTATTCAAATAGAAATAAACAAAAAAAGGGCAAAAGGGCAGCTCTCTGGGGGGAAATTTTTAAATTTGGTTGACTGCTTGCGTATGCTCTTTTTATTATTTTTTAAATTTTAAATTTTTTAAAAAGATAAAAGTTGGTCAACTTCTTAAAAAAATTAAAGTTGTCTTAAAGTGTGTATAATCGCGCTTATTTTTTGGGGTTTAAAAGATCCCCTTTTAAAAATTTAAAATTTTAAAATTGCCCCCCCAAAAATGTTTTTTGTCATAACCCCCGGTTTCCCCGGAGGTGATTTTTTAAACGGTTAAAAAGGGGGAAAAAACCCCCAATTTTTTTTTTTTTATTTTCAGTACAAATTTATAATATGATAAAAAAATTTCCCAAATTAAAAAAGACTGCATACGAGAAAAAAAGGGTAATGTTTGGATTGTGCCCCGTAAACGTCCCTTGTTCTCCCAGACTGGTCTTGGCATTTTTTTATTGAAATAAGGCACATTTTGTGCAAAATTTTTTCGGGAAACCCCCTTTGTTCAAACAAGGTTTTAGTTTTTTTTAAGTGGTAGAAATAACACTATCGCCGCAGTCTTTTTTGTCGAATTTAAAAAAAAAAAAAAAATAAAATTTTTTTAAAAAAAAAATTTTTTTTTTTTTTAAACATGTTTTTTTTTTTTTTTTTTATTTTGGGGGCTGTGTCCACGAAGGCTGAGGCGTGTACTAACGGACCGTGGATGTCTTGGGGGGAGAAGGAGTTTGTTCACACGTGACCTAATATCTGGAGACTGGAAGGAGAAGGAAATCTTAGGGGGGGTTTTGGGGCAGGTCCCATAGTCGGGACATTTGGGGAAAGGGGAAAAAAAAGCGGGAAGTTCGAGGCCTTTCCATTTGAACTGTAATGGGGAAAAAAAAAGTTGAAAAAATGTATTGGGTATCTGTTGGGAGCTGTCAGAAGAGGAGTTTTTTTTTTCCCCTTTTTTTTCTAAAAAAAAAACCCAAAAATACCATCGAAGGCAAAGACCCCCACAGCTCATGGGGGGAAGGGGGGGAAGCCTGAAGCGGGATCATTAAAAAAATCGAGAATGCTAACAGTTGTACGAGACGCCATTCCCCAGATCAAATTCAAAAAAAGAGTCCATTTGGGATACATACAGAGAATACAGATTGGAAGAAGAAAATACTTTCTGGCCCGAAAGAGGAACCCCAAAATTTTTTAAAACCCCCTTTTTAGACTATAAAGAAATGTTTTTTTAGTTAAGATTATTCTCAAAAAAAACGCTGACAAGATTAAATGAATTTTTTTTCGAAACTTGGGGTCATATGTAAAATTTTGGGGATTGAAAATTTTTTTGGAAAGCAACAACGGGGGTTTTGGAGACATTAAACTAAACAAGATTTTTGGGGCCCAACCAAGATTAGTTTCAGGTCTTGGGGAAAAAAGATATCCGCATTGACCTACGCTTGGTTTCCAAATCAGGCTTACTGACTGGTTTTTTTAAATTTAAAATAAAGGGAATTAATTTGGAAAAAGAGACTTTTTTTTTAAACTTCGAAAAAAAAAGGGGGAAGGGTTTTTAAAAGGGGGAATTTAAAAATTCAGCTATTCTCAACCTTTTGGGTTTGGCGGACCCCCAGTGGTCCGCGGAAAAATTTTACTGCCCAAAATTTTTTTTTATAAAAGGAAAAAAAAATTTAAATTTTAAAAAAACCTACTTTTTTAAATTTTTAAAGTTACAAAATTTAAATATTTTAAACCATTTAAATTTCCCCGGGGGTTTTAAATTGATTTTTTATTTACAAACAAGAAATTATATTTTTTTTAAATTTTTTTTATTTACTTTTAGCAATCATAAGAGTAATATTTTTTTTTGTGTTTTTTTTGTTTTTTTTTTATAATTTTCTGTGACTTTTGTTTATTTTTTAAAATATACCTAATTTTTATATGTATATAAATTACATATCATTACATTTATATATTATTGTAAGTAAATGATAATAAAAATGTTAGATTAACTTCTGTAGTAATTCTTTTTAAAAACCCAGTAAAATTTTTTCTTAAAAAGTTACTGGGCGAATTTTTTTAAAATTTTACTGGTCCGCGGGCCAAAAAAGGTTGAGAAACGCTGGTCTAAAAATCGTGCCAGTTTTTTTTTTTAAAAAAAGCAAAAAAAATTGGCGATCGACACTTGTAAGGTAAAAAATTTTTAAAAATTTATTTCCCTATAAAGTATTTATTTTTAAAAAAATTAAATTTTTACCAGATAAGTAAAAAAAATCGGCATTAGCCTGAAAATACTTTAAAATTTTTTTTATTAATAGTTTTTCCGCATTAAAAAAAAAATGTAAAAAAAAACCCCCTTTTTTTTAGTTTAGGCCCCCAACCCCGCCAAATTAATTTTTTTTTTTTAAATATTATTAAATTAATATTAAGTAAAATATCAGTTTTTTCCCCGCAAGATAGTCAAGGTTTGCCAACTTTAGACTATAACGAAAATAATCATACACCGACTTTTTAAAAGGGGGAAAAAAAGTACATACACCTAAAATTAAAATAGAAGGTACTTCAATATACTTAATAATATATACACAAGTTTTAAAATAACTCATTCATGCCTTAACTTATCCTAAAAAAATACCTGTCTATAAATTGAAAAAATTTTTTTTTTTTTCGATAATTTTAACTTCTTTAAGTACAAAAAATAAATAAGACCTTGAAATGGGGGATATTACATATACATGATTTTTTTTATGAGGAGTAAACCTGGTTTAATAAGATTTTCAACCCCCAAAATGAAAAAAAAAAAAAATTTTTTTTCCAATTTGTTTTTTATTACATAAAACCCCTTTGGGCCTAGATTTAAAAAAAAAAAAAGGGAAAACCGTCATTTCTTACTATTCTAGTTCAACAAGTTTAAAGATAAAGTTCCTAAAAAAAATTATAGCTCATTTAATTCGAAAAAATGGAAGAAAAAAGTATTTTTTAAAGGGTTTTTTTTTTGAAAAAATTAAAAATTTTTAAAAATTAAATTTTTAAAAAAAAAATTTTTTTGAAATTTAAAAAGAAACTATTAATTTTAATTTTAAAAAAAAAAAAAGCCATTTGGGAAAAAAATTTTAAAGAAAGTCTTAACTTCCAAAGTTCCCCCCCCATTATTTTTAATTTGAATCAAACACTGAAAAGAGCCCGGGGGGCCGCCCTTTTTATGTTCTTTAAATTAAATATTAATTTAAAAAAAAAAAAAACTATTAAAAAAAATTTTATTCACTTTTATGAATAAATTCCCCCTTTATAACAAGTTTTAAAGTTCATTTTTCAACAAGCAGAGCTATTGATTATTATTTATATTAATTAACAAAATTTATATATATATATATATATATATATATATATATATATATATATATATATATATATATATAATATATATTTAATTTTAAAAAAAAAAAAGGTAATCCCCAAAAAAAAATTGTATTTTTTTTAAAAATAATCCCCTTTAATCTTGGGGGTTTTGTTTGTTAAATAATTTTTTTTTTCTTATTTTTTTTTTACAAATCTCCGAAAACTCATTGCTTTTTAAATTTTTTTAAATTTTTTTAATTGGATCGCTTATAATTAATATATTTTTTTTAAAAACCCATAACAGCTTTTTTGGCTCGAGATGTTTTATTCATAATTTAAGTAGTGCCAAATTAACAAATTATATTGTTGTTAAGGTTACATGTCATTTAAAACGTAACTGTTTTTTTTTTTTTTTAAAAAAAAAATGTTATCTTTAAAAGGGGGAAGATAAAATTTGTATTAAAACTTTAAGAAAAAGAACTATTGGGAATTTATTATAAGATACAGAGAGCAGCAAAGGGGAAAAAAAATTTTTTTGGGGGAAAATTTTTTCAAGAGGTCATTCAAAGTTCCTTTAAAAAAATGCAGGAGTGGTGGACAAAGGTAGAAAGATATTCACCAAAACTTTTTAAAAATCATTGTTTTTTTTTTAAAAACAAACAAAATAAAGCAACATTGTTTCTTTATTTTTGGTTTCAAAAAAATTTTTTTTTAAAAAAAAATACTTTAACCTTTTGAAAAAAAAAAAAACTCTGTTTTTTTTAAATTTTTTTTCCCCCACGTTTTTCCCCCAATTTCAAAAAAAACCATTAATTTTTTTTAAGTGCAAAAAAAGTCCTTTTCAATTTAGTTACTACTATCTGACTATTGAAAATAATGTGACAGGTTTTGAAAATATTGATTATGAGCTATACCCCAAACAACGTATTAGAATAATTCGATTACTAAAATTTTTTCCCAAAACCTTTCAAAAAATTAGGATAGAATTAAATATATATATATATATATATATATATATATATATATATATATATATATATATATATATATATATATATATATATATATATATATATTTTTTTTTTTTTAAATAATATTCAATACTCACAAAAAAATTTTTTTCTGTAGTGTACTCGGTTGGGGGAGGGGGGCTCTAGGGTCCCAAAATTTTTATAGTCAATTAACATTATAAATAATGGAGATAGAACCCCCGGGGGTAAGGATTTTTTTTTTTGAACTTTTTTCCCCCTTTTTAAGGGGCCCTTTTTTAATTTTTTTTTAATTACTACAGTTATTAACAAATTTTTTTTCAACATTTGTTAACCATTTTTAATTTTTTTTTCGTGCTAAACATCCTTAAAAAAAATTTTTTTCCAGACATCATTTGAATCCAGTGATCATCGCTCATATTTTAGGAGCTTTTTTCCAAATTACTTTTTTAACTTTTTAACTGACTTTCCGTTGCTTTTGGAGTAAGGCGCGGGCCCCCAAAAGAGCGTATTTTTTAGGGAAAAACTTAGAATATTTTTTTTTTAATTTGTATTTCAGCTCAAAAACTCTGTTTAAATTACTTAATAATACAAAAAAAAATTGTTTAATACTTAAAAAAAATGTAATATAAAACCTTTATTTTAAGAACTTAACCAACTCGATTAAATCAAGATACTCTTTTTTAAAGGGGGAAATTTGGGGTTTTTAAAACTAAAAAAGGTAACTGTTAAGAGATAAAATACTTAATACCCCTTTTAAAATTTAAGCAGTTTATTTTTTACTTTTTTCTTAAAACAAATAATAAAAAACCCCCGTTTCACTGTGTTAATGTGTTTCGGCCGAACAAAAACCCCATAAATGGATTTTTTATTTTAAAGTTTATTTACTTTCTTCCCTTTTCTTTTTTTTTGGTTGAAAAAAAATTTCATGTGATTTGGGGGAAAATTTTTGGTAAATTGAAAAAAAAGTAATCCATTAAACCAAATTGAAACTTTTAACAAACATCGGCAACATTAAAGAGTTGCCGATGTGATAAAAAATTATTCCTCGGGTATAATTGTTAATTTTTGGGCATGTAAACAATGCTATAAATGAAAACTTAATTAAGAAAGTTGTAGCCAAGAAAGCCTAGTTCATTTTTTTATATTTGTCCTCTCTGCGCATCTGGCAGTTTGCTGATTATTTTTGGAAATTAGCTATATGAATTCCAGTTTTTTTACAATTTAATTTTTAGATCATAGACCCAAAAAAAATTTAAAACCCGTCACATTACAGGATGGTTAGAAATGTTTAAAACAGTGTTTTGGGTATTGTTTTTTAAAAAAAACCCGGGAATCAGTTGTGGATGTTAAAACCTAAAAAACATTTTAACAGGTCACGTAATTGCTGGCATGGAGGCAAATTTAAAAAAAGAGATATAAAATTTTAAATTTTTGGGGGGGAAAAAAAATTTAAAAAATAGAAAAGTTATTAAACAAAACTATTTCAATTTATTTCTAGGCTTATTTCCCAAAATTTTAAAAAAAAATTTTGAACATTCCAAAAATTTGGGGGTTTTTTAAATCCTGTTTCATAAAATAAAATTTTTTTCTGGTTTCACTAAAAATCATTTAATTTGCACCATTTATAAAATTTTTAAAAAAAAATCAAACAAATTAATTTTTTTATTAATAATCAAATTTAAAAAAATGCTGTTTCATTGCCCTGTATATAAAAGCAAAAAATTGATATCGGTATTTTGAACATGTTGGTTTTTATTTTTAAAATAATCTTTTATGTCCAAAAATATAAATGTGAACTGAAATGAATAAATAAAGTTCTTTTATTTAAATTTTTTGGGGCCCCCCAGATAAATTTTTCCCCCCCTTTTCATTTATACTTTTTAAAAAATTTTTTTTAAAATTTAAAAACATAACTCCTTATTACTTGAAAAAGAAAATATATTCAAAGTGTCACTATTAAGTATCTGCTTTTAGATACAGGGGCCCTTTAAAAAAAATACGGTATACCGTCTACAGTAAAATTTTTTTTTTTCATCAATAATTAAAACACATATTCATTTTTTGTTATTAAAAATCATAGAACTAATGTTTGAATCACTAGTGAAGTAAAAAGAATATATAATTTATAAACAAGTATGTAGCAAAAGCCATAATTTTTTTAAAAGTCTAACCGGTTTTGTCCTATAACTTTTCCCTATATTTTAATTTCTAACATATTTTTTAAAATTTTGCTTCATAACCACGATAAAAGCAGTCACGTGACAAATGTCAAAAAAATTTTTTTTTTTTTCCGATATGCCAACGGTCTATCGAAAACTTTTTTTTAAATATCTGAATAACAAAAAAACCCTTTTGGATCAAACTTATTTGGCCACTCCGTCTAAAATAAAAAAATCCATTTACTTTTTTTATTTCTGAGAAATAAATATATCCGCTTTCATTTTTAAGAGATAATTTGTTTAGAGATAATTTAACAATTTTTTTTTTGGGGGGGCTTCATGTATATCACATAATTTTTTTAAAATTTTTTATCAATATTTTTATTATAATTTAGTACATGCAGCCTAGTTCTTCA
>JAHBCN010027481.1:0-10126 GCA_019359885.1 Listronotus oregonensis | reverse complement strand
ATTTTTATTATTATTATTATTATTATATATTATTATTATTATATTATTATTATTATTTTTAAAAAAAAATATATATATATATATATTTTTTTTTTTAAAAAAAAAAATTATTTTTTTTAAATTTCATTTTCAAAAAAAAATAACATATTTTTTAAGGTCCGAATTATTATGTCTTTTTTCTTGTATATGACAGAATAAACCTGGATTATTAAAAACGTCCATGTAAATTTATTTTTTGGAAAAACTAGGGGAAAATTAATAATTCTGACCTAAACAAAAAAAATTAAAAAAAGAGTTTATAGGAGTACTTTTATTTAACAAAAGTAAGGGTTTTTAAAAAAATTTTTTTTTTATATAATTAAAATTTTAATAAAATAACAAAAAACAATTCGGGTATGTTTGAAATATACAAAAAAAAATTTCCCAGATTTAAAAATAATACTTTTAAAAAATTAAAAATACCAGTAAATAAGCTCCTAACTTTTTTTTTTTAATAAAAAATGCACAACCACTTTAGTTTAATAAAACACAAAAAAGTCAATAATACAGGAAAACTTATTTAGAATGTATAATTATATAGAAATTCTATAACAAATCACTAAATAAGTCAGTCCAATAACTAAAAAATCTCACCCAAGCGGACAAATTCCAAACAAAGCGAAATATTAGCAAAACCGCGTCAAATTGACAAAGTACGGAACTGGCCGGCGACAAAATGTGAAAATAAAATCGATCTGCTAGTCCGTTCTGCGCATGATTTAAGACCCTAAGTGATGACTATAGCCACGGCGCACGGACACATTTTTTCGCCCATAAAATCTAACTTTTGAACCGCGCATCCAATACCCTTTACCGGTCCATATGAAGCTCAGTGGTCTGGCATGACGCTCCTTAACAAAATTCCTTCCTAGTGTCTTGCATCTAAACTTTGTTCTTCGCTGCCCGTTTTTCTTTTAAATTGACATATATCATATTATAGATGAGGTATCCTAGCCCTCGGTATTGCCACTATTTCTTCTTTACATTACCATTAAAAAAATTAAATAACTTTTTTAGGCTTAACCGATCTTGATAAACTAGGTCTTCTTTAAAAGAGCTTTTATCAGGGATTAAGATAAAATATTGGAATAATTTATTTATTTTTTTGTTTTATCCCTAGAGAGTGATTTGTGTCAAAGTTATAAATTTTGTCAATTTTTTCGAAAAATTAAAATGCAATGGTATTACTATTATAGGCTCATTAAAAAGACCATAAAAAAGTCCAAAAAACTGGTGAAAACTGCATTTCGATATCTTAATTAGTTCTCGACTTATTGCCGAAAAACTGCATTACTCGTACTCTTTCCTATTTTAAGTTGTCAGATAGACAACGCGGCGTTTTTATCGAGAATGCCATGACAACAAAAATCTTTTGTTTTTCTATTATTATTAAACAGTATCCTTATTCTTTATCATTAATTTAATAACAACATTCATTAGCCAAACTCCTTTGTCAATTGTTACAGACCGAAGACCACGAATGGGTCGTAGAAAAACTTTAAAAATCCCCCCAAAACAATCTAAACACACCTTTAGCGCACTAATAGAGCGGCAAGAATTCCTATTAGCACCTCGAAAGTATTTTTATAAATTTTATAAATTAAGCAAAAACTTCTCGAAAAACTCTTATCTTATAATTAAAATAATAAAATGTAGGAATTGGCTTGCCACACAAAAATTCGTGGACGTACTTACATTTAATAAAAAACATTTTTTAAAACCATCTGTTTTAATTTAGTTGACCGGGAAACCTACGCAAAAGTTGCTCCAGTATATAAATTAAAATAATAAATTAGCCTTTGGCAATTTTCCACGAGGGTCCAGAACCAACGAGTTTAAAGATTTAGAATACATATGTAAAAGTATATATCTCGGTATTTTTACTGGAAGCTAGTTGGTAGAAAAACAATATAAAGTTACGGTTAAATATTGTTGCCAACACAAGTACGTAAAACAGGGGCCGAGTTTTTATCCAAAAATCTTGGCCTCTTTAAGTACTAAGATTCTTGCGCAGTTTCTCGGAAATATAGAACAAGTTTGTTATTTTTATAGCAAAAATTGTTGAACATGTAAGATATACATAACAATGATTGTGTACATTTTTGTTACAATAATGGCAATAATTTTCAAAATAATTTTCGTATGAGGTTCTTAAGTAAGATTTTATCAACATTAATTTTGAAAATGATTAATTGCTTCACACTAGCTGTAGTCAGAGAAATCCGCAAGTGAAAGATGACTTCTCTATGTCTCTATGTCTAAAAGTGGATTGAAAACTAACAATTTCTGTGGTAAACTTTGTCTTTTTTGTATATGCAACAAATTTTACAGCTTTTTTTTTATAAATTGCCATCATTTAAGTATTGATAAGTGTTAGGTTTCAATACTCTAAAATTAAAAACAATTTCATGTATTCCAAAGAAACGCGGGGTCAGTTGACTAATAATGATCTTCAATTCACGATTGAATACGTTCACTTTAAAAAAGCTTGGAGTCGTTCATCTGTTCAAATTTTATCAAAATGACGTTTTTCTTTGACGAGTTTTAGGGTTGATAAACCATTTTTCTGTTTCTAGGTAAACACCGCATATGACTCGATATTTCTTATAAGGTTTTTGAACTACACCATGTGTCTTTCATCTTATTAGCACCATCATACCGTTGCCCACGGCAGTTATTCAGATAGTCCAGGCAGCCAAGCATTTCATCTCCAAATTTTTTATATATGCACCGATTTATTTGAAATTTTGACAGATGATAAATGGATGGTCGAAAAGCAAAATCTATATGGTGCCGATGTGCGCAACCAACCCTGGGGTGGATGCTCCCTTTTTGGGGTGGGCAATTTTTACCCAAAATACCCCCAGAAATGATAGATGAGCAAATTTGAAGTAAAAAGTGCAAGTTTTTCGCAGATCAATAGTTTTTGAATTATTCGCAATTGAAAAGTGCGATTTTTCGTTAAAAAAACCTTATTTTTCAATTGTTTTTTACGCATAACTCTGTAATTATGTGTTTTATCAAAAAAAGTGTTATGAATAAAAATAAAGCTTATAAAAAAACAAAGAAATTGAGCTGAAGATCTTATGTTAAGGCAAGTTATAGCTGCTGGAAGATCTTTCATTTTACGTGATTAAGTACTTAACCTCAAATAACGGGAAATGGGTACATTTTTCAACAAAAAGTTATAGATTTTTTTTTAAAGAGCATAAAAAATTCTATAAAATGAGCACCAATAAAAGTCTTTTTGACTGAAATTTCAGTGATATATGGTGTAAAATAGTTAAAACTGAAAAAAAAACGCAATAAAACTAATGTCATTTCATTCAAAATTAAAATTAAACTTATTCCTTGCACCAATTACTTTATTTGTATGTTATTTATGACATCTGAAAGTTTTACTGATTAGAGATGCACAGTTTTGAAAAAAATGAGCTTAAATTATATGTTTTTTTGTTATTTTTCAAAAAAAAATTTTTTTCCCTTTTTAACTTCAAAACCATAAGAGATACGAAAAAAACTAAAGAGTAGAAAAATGTAGCATTTTTTATGACGATTAATTTATTTTTTTATTTTTTTTTTGTGGCATAAAAATTGACGGAATTATAACCGATTTAAACTTTCACTATAGTGCGAGGACGGCTTTTCCGCAGCCCTTTGACCCTTTACCTATAAAATATAAGGGTCTCAAGCCCTTCTAACATACATAGACTTATAGCCCTGAAAATTACCTTTTAAATGATTTTTTGTTGGATGTGATAGCTTCAAAATTAACAGAGTTACACAAAAAATAATATTTTAATTTTTTTAGTCAATTTTAAAGTAAATAAAGTTTCAAATTTTCGCGCACTGATTTTTTCTGTTGACACTAGGTTGTCTGTAGGTACATTTGAGACCTACTATGTATGTATATACACTGTTCAGAGAATAAACTTTAGAACCAACAAAATTTAAAATTAAAACATGAGTAGTCATTAAAAAATATTTTATTTTATTTTTGTCAAAGGAGTGGTTCTTAAGGGTTGCTAGGGTGTAGACAATTAAAAATTATTTCAAGTAGAGATAATAAACTGTAATACTAAAATTACGCAAAATCTAAAAATTGGCAGATATTTTTTTATTTAATTTTCTGCAAAGGGGTAGTTTTTGGGGGTTGAAAAGTGGTAACTAATAATTTTATTAAAATGCTATGAGTTTTTTCCAGTTAAACTACAATTGTA
The DNA here is from genome assembly GCA_019359885.1 of Listronotus oregonensis. Classification (NCBI taxonomy): domain Eukaryota; kingdom Metazoa; phylum Arthropoda; class Insecta; order Coleoptera; family Curculionidae; genus Listronotus; species Listronotus oregonensis. The sequence continues at coordinate 5,867 of JAHBCN010027481.1, read as the reverse complement.
ATGTTACAAATCGTTAAAATATTTTTTTCTATATTATTTTCATCAAAGGGGTAGTTTTTAAAGATTCTTATTGGTTGATATTTTAAAATACACCAATTTTATATTGTACAATACGTCAGGATATTTATCCTAAATAAATAAAAGACATTTGAATCGAAATGACGTTTTTCTTTGACGAGTTTTAGGGTTGAAAAACCTATAAAATCTATTTTTTCGATAAGGTGGTTTTCACCCCTTAAAAACAATTTGCACACTTTGGGACCATATAGATTTTGATATGGAGGGTAAGATAATCTTAATTTTAAATTTTTAAGGTAATCGGTGCTTATATAAAAATTCGGAGGTATGACACTATTTTGAGCTTGACTGCCTGGGCTAAGAAGATTTTTTTATCATGTATGAATTTTTTTATTATCCATTTTATGGAATATTATTTATATAACTTTTTATTTAGTTGTATTATTTAAAATTTAGGAAAAATATTGGGCTTTAAAATATTCCAATTCCAAAAAAAAACACTCAAAGTTTTTATTAATTAAAAATGACTTCTAGTGGTTTGTCTTAAATTAAGTTTTATTGCCAACATAAAAATCTCGCAACTTTAACAACCTTCCTGAGGTTTTCATTTAATTGTATTTCGCATATTTATTATCTCTTTACAAACTAGCTCAATGTTTTCTTATAAAAAAAATCGTGTCTATTTTGATTATGTGAAACCTTAAACATTTTGTAAAGAAAATAACATTTGGAGGCCTGTTATTCCAAAATTTATCCTGGAAGTTCACTTTTACGTGGGTGGTAAAGGATAAAAGCAATTTATAATGAAAAAACAACTTTGATTCAGCAAGTCTTATGGTTATTATGGATTGTTTTGGTTTGGAACTATCTACGTCAATAATAAGGAAGATTTATGGGTGGCAATATTTTATTTCTCAAATAATAAAACTATTATTACCATTCTTACATAGAATAATATAATTTAAAAAGGTTTTCTATTTATTTTAAGCCCAATATTTAAAAAAAACTAATTTGTTACTGAAAATTACTTTATAGGTATTTTTTTTATCTTGGGACAGTCGACAAAGGCTGATGCCTAAGTACTAACGTACCGTGGGTGTCTTAAGTGTGGGGAGAAGGAGTTTGTTCACACGGGACTTAAATATTTGGAGATTGGGAGGAGAAGGAAAAACTTCTGCGGGCAGCAGGTTCCATAGTCTTGATACTCTAGGGATGAAGAAACGAAGAAAGCGGGAAGTTCTGGGCTTTTCTAATTAAACGGATGCATAAAAGTTGCACCACGTGTTGCTCTGTTGGGAGCAGAAGCCGTAAAAATACCTATAGAAGAGCGACAGATCCCCTACAGCTCGACGGTGGGCAAGAAGAGGAAGACTTTCTGTCTTTCGAAAAAAATAAGCTTTTTTACGTCTCACAATACGGCTTCAGAGAAGGTAAATCTACCAGTGACTTCTAATCTCACTTTTACATAGAATCATACGGAATGGAAGCAATCAACTTAGTGGGCCCACAACCTTTTGTGATTTACAAAAGGCATTTGACTGTCTATGTCATGAAAAACTTATACAAAAACTCAAATATTATAATTTCAATAGAAATAGCCAAAATTTTAATTTCTTTCTAATCTGAGCAATAGGTTTCAATTACATTCCTGCAACAATAATCTTTCACAAATACTCCCAATAAAAACAGGGGTACCGCAGGGTTCTGTTCTTGGGCCAACTCTATTCTTAATATATATTAACGATATGCATGAAAGTCTGCAAGATGGAAGCTTGACTTTGTTTGCAGACGATGCTACTATACTAACAACAAAAGACACAGAAAAAGATCTATGCGGATCTAAGGAACAATAGACTGACTGAGGCTAAAAATTGGTTTACAGAACACAAACTATCTCTGAATGATACTAAAACAACTAGGTTGGTTTTCACTCACAAAGATCTGTTGGCAGATGATTTAAATGATAGCGCTAAATTCTTGGGCATTCATCTAGACCCAAAACTGAACTTTAATATACACGTGGATCATCTAGCCAAAAAATGGCCTCTAACATCTTCCTGATAAGAAACTTAGCTATGATATTAGATACAAACGACCTTAAAACGGCTTATCATGCCCTTATCGGCTTCTGCTGTCCTATGGTCTGATAGCCTGGGGTCACACGGCTGCAGCCAATAGAATATTTGGACTGCAAAGAAAGGTCATAGTATAATCTGCGGGCTCGGATATAGGGACGAGGTAAGGCATAAGTACAGAGAACTGGGCATTCTTACTCTGCCAAGTCTTTATATATTACTTTGCCTTATTAACGCACATCAAAACAAACACACTTTCACTAGAGCAAATGAGATACATACACATAATACTCGTACAAATACAAAATTTCGCCCTAATTATTACCGATTAAATTCCAGTAAAATAGGCAGTAACTATTATAACATGGTTTTTCTTAACAAAGTACATAACACAATACTAGAGTTATCTCTAAAGATTTTAAATCTTATGTAAAAATGGCTTGTGCAGCGTGCATATTATGGTGTGGGGGAGTTCATTGATGACTGTGATATAGTATGAAATGAATGAATGAATATTATCATGTGGGGGATATCATTGATGACTGATATAGTTTAAAAAGTACTGTGATATCTCACAATTGAAGACTCATAATTTTAAAAATAAAGGAAAAAGTAATTAGTTCAATACTGCCCTTTTAATAATATTTCTAATCCTATTTTAATATTGTTAATTCCATTTTAATATTTGTAATCATATTTTAATATTCTTAACATTTTAAACTTTAGTGTACTGAAATTTAGGTAATCTATTTTTAGATGTATTGTGATGTTAGATTATGTATCATAATTACATTGAAGTTTTTATACAGTAAAGCGCAGAGGACTGCGAAGCATAGGACAATCCTGGAGCATTTTTGGATGTACCTAAAAAACAGCTATTTTGCATTTGCTTATCGATCAATAATTTTCGGTAAACAAATTCAGTAAGACGCGCGTCGGCCAGCAAAGCGATCAACTCAATACGTTTATTCCTGAAATAATTTGTTACTATCGAACGCTCGACGCTAAAGTTTTACTGTGTCGATTATTTGCGACCAAAAAGTTTTTTTTAATATAATAAATTATTAAATAATGGATGTACGAACTGGAAGAAAAATTAAAATTATTAAATGGTATCACCGTGAAATTGTTAGGGGAATTAGGAATTATTTAAATTTTTTTCCCAAACCAGGCCGACTCCCACGATTTCCACTATTCACCGAGTCTTTAAAAAACCCTTTTCTGACATTTTTTTGTTATCTCCAAAAAACACAAACATGATAGTGTCCCAGAAAAAAACCCAAAAAAGGGAAATTATGGTAGTGGCAAGTGTTATTAAAAAAACCACAATTTTCATTAATAAAATTGAAAAACAGGTGAATTTGAGCAGAAGATCAGTGGGTAGAGTGCTGAAAAAAAAATATTATTGGTATTTTAAAATTTGGGGAAAATTTCCAAAATCGCCCCTTTATGTTCGGGTAGTTGGTACGTATATGTAAAAAAGGGCATTTTAACATAGAAAAAAGACTGACGTGTGTAAGCACTGTATGTGTAGTAACATGAATAAATGATTTGAATGATTTGTGAGCGTGGGATCATTAATAGGACGAACAGCTCTTTTTTGGATTATTTGGAATACATACAGAGTATACAGACTGGAAGGAGATAAATACTTTCTGTCTCGAAAGAGGAATCCAAGCTTTTGAAGCTGCCGAGGCTATGGATGTAATGTGCTTGTGCCATTTGAGGTCATTCTCTTTTGGAATAAAAAAGCAAACAAAGTGGAAAGTTTGAGGACTCTCCGAGGTACTGTAAAGGAATGTATAAGAGAGGTACATCCTGTTGCAAATGTGAATAAGAAGTTCTGCTTTTAAATTATGACATAACTTTTTATTCTGACCAAGTTTTTCAAATACTTTTTGCTTAATTTAAGAATAAATGTAATTTTCTTATGCTGTAATTGTTAATTTACAAAATACCCCCATATACGGTAATATTTATTCAAACTTTAGTCAGTGTTTTGTAAGTTTTAAAAATTACAGAGATTTTTATAAAAAAAAAAATGGGTAATAAATTTACCCATATGGATCAAAATTATGCCAGTATACCTATAAAAAGTTTATACAGGTCTGAAAACGAACCCACCGACCATAGGAAATTACATAGTATGTTAAAGCATAGGCAATATTCGAGGTGGGGTGTGCGTTTGTTCGGGCTCAGCCGTATCGCCGTCCGACGAAGGCGATAGCGTCCTGATCTCGTTCGGCCCCGGGACAGTCGGATCAGTTTACCCACATCGCTGGAGGAAGGTACTGCACGCTTGGAAACAAGTAGGCAAAGTTACGATATGCCATATTCTGTGTGGAATTATTTGTTTTCATAAGTTTTTTTGTTGCCGACTGAGCGAAATAAAACTGGTATTCGGTCATAAATAAATTAAACAAAGATTCTACAAATAAAATTAATAATAATTCTTAAAAATGAAAAATAATATTTATTCCCTAAAAACAGTCTAAAAATGAAATAAATCGATCGATGATCAATGCTTGATACGGCGGAAAGTCGGACAAGTTCGGCGCGCTCGTTGCAGAGGGAATTGTAGGAGAGAACAAGCGAATTGGTAGAAGGGCTTGAATACACGTATTTCCTATGGTCGGTGGTTTCGTTTCCAGACCTGATATTTTTAATTTTTTCACCTTCCAGGTTGTTATATACTTTTGCTTTAAATACCTCTTCGAATTATGCTAGTTGTCAAAATTTTGACACATGTCACTCATCCAAGTTCGTAAGTTTAAAAAACCACTAAAAATTACCTGTGCCTTTTTGTGAGAAGTATTAATGACCGAAAATTGACCATATGTTAAAAAGAACACGACCCCAAGTATACTTAATGCCTATTTCTATGTAGCAACCCAGAGTAGTAACGTATAATTTACTTATTTCATTATGTATAGGCCGTACGTTTTATTATGTAGAGATTTTTTCTGGCCAATTGCACACGAAACAATGCTAAGGAGCGACTAAGTTGTATATTCGGTGACCCAATTAATTGTTATTTCTATTTATTAGAACAAAAAAAGCAGCTTCTACTCAATAATAATAAATTTAAAATAGAAAACTTGGTAATGATATAGTAAACCATTTAGGGCTGCTTGTACCGAGTGTCCAAATAGGAAAGGACGCCGGCTGTATCTTAGAAAATGTTTATCGCACAGCGTTGGGGAAAAATATTTTTAGTAAAAGTGGTCAAGAGAAATAGACCGAGCGCTCGCGGCATAAAAAAGAGACCGATTTTTTACAGGCTGCCTTTAATACGGGTGATATTTATAGCCACAAGCTATAGATAGATGCACCTATTAAGTTCCGCAACGTGTTACTTCATATATAAACATTAACTTTATTTAGGAAAAAAAAGAAGATTCTTAAATCAACTTTTTACAGTCTGCCAATTGTTAAAGCATAAGGCTAGATTGCCAAATCCACAAAAAAGTTGCAAGCAGACGGTTTTCTCGAGTACAAAGAGTTTTTTAAAACAATTTAACTAATGTGTTAAGCATTGAGAAATTTGGGGAATTTTCACAAGGCAGACTGTTTCTCGATATTTAAAAATTGATGCATAAAAGTTAATTAACAAATTTTTCACAGTATTTCAGAACAATTTTTTAAGTCTGCCCATTGAATAAATAATAACTTTTACAATAAATATTTCATATTAAATTATTAGCATACTAATTCACGGTTTAAAGTGTAACAGACGTTAAACTTGAAAAAAACTTAAATGGTTAACAATTTTTT
>JAHBCN010027480.1:0-10063 GCA_019359885.1 Listronotus oregonensis | reverse complement strand
TTATTTATAAAAACTAAACATAAAGCTTAAAAATATAATAACCTAGGGTGCCCATTACCCTTAATTTATCCCCCACGCCGTACCGTAATTTTCGAAATCGTGTAAGGGTTACCACTTCGGTATGAAAATTCATTACCTTTTTTTCTCGATCAATTTAATTTAAATAAAAACCCACCGGAACATAACCCCCGTTTTAAGGGTCATTAAATAAAACCATAATAAAAATTTTTGAAAAAACAATTATTAACGTATTTGTTTTATAGATTTTCTTTCTTTGTTTAAATTGCCCTGTAAAGGATATTTGACCATTAAGAAATGATTTCATATAAAAATTCAATAAAGTAACAAAACTATTTAGTATTCAGAACGTAAATAACGAAAATAAATTTTTTTAACGGTTATTGGTTTAAAATATCTCTTGAAAAATTATAAAATACAATAAATTATTTGCTTTTAAAAAATAATTTAGTAGTAAAAAACTTTAAAATTTTTTATATTATGATCCCCGTTTCTCGTCTTTTTATGACATTTAGATGTTGTCATATTTAACTTATGTTGTTTTTCATTTATTAATAATATTGGTAATTTCAGGTTGCTGCAACTTGACATTTACCACTTTTTATTGGGGGGTTTTTTTTTTTGGGCGCTGATCACGAATATGAAAGACGTTTTGTTTGAGATATCCATCATCAAACTTATATATCCCCCTTTTGGATAAATTTTGTTTTTTATAAAAAATACACAATTTTTTATAAACATTTTAAAAATTTATATCTATTTTACACCTGTTTTCATTGTTTCACTTTTAAAAAGGGCAGATGTTTTGAAAAAAACCCCAGTGTTACATGGTTGCAGCATTTGAAAGTAAAAGGGTTTCAGTTAAATGAAAAATAGGTATAAAATAAATATAAAAATGATTTTTCGGTTTTATAAATCTGGTTTTTCAATTTTTTGTAAAAAACAAAATTTTTTCAAAAAAAAAAATGGGGAATAGGGTTTTTTGATTTTTAAGTTTAATGATGGTTTTTAAAATGAAAACGTCTCCCCAATTTTTTTTTAATTCATGACGGACCCCAAAAACCCTATAAAATTGGGAAAATCGGGGTTGCAGCAACGTTTTAATCAAATACCATAATATTTTTTTCCATTATAACAATAATTAAATTTACAAAAAAAATAGAGTATCTAATTTTTAGTTTCCCCTTATCTTTTCCTCTTCTTTAAACCAAAAAATCAGGGGGCAACATAGGGGGGCAGGGGAAAGTTTGGGGGGGTGCCAAAATAAAAAAAAAATAATAATAATAATTATAATAACAGCAGCATAATACAAACAGTCTTTTTAAAATGGGGTTTAGAATATACCAGAGATGTGGAATGGAGTTCGGCCTGACAAGTGAAAGCAAACTAAATAAAAGGTAGGGAACATTTAGAAGTGAATTCTGATAGGTTAGCCCTCTACAAAAAACGAGAATTATCGATATTTAGGAATCGACCAAAACCGGACTCAAGATTTTAAGAGTTTAAAGACCGATTTTAGAAACAATTACGGCGACGTTTATGGATAATTTGAGAACCAAATTTTATCTGAAATAAATAAGGTTCTTGCTACTAACATGCTAGCAGTTCCTGTATTATTTTACTCTTTGGAGTGGTTAAGTGGACGCGAGAGAAACTACGCGAGCTGGACGTCAGCACACGAAAAATGAGGCATGCGTATTTACCCCCCACGCCACCAGGGAGGTCGTGGCTTTAAGTTTGGGAGTGTATGCATGATCGACGGGTTTTTAAGTCTTGCTTGTCAAGTTGCCAATAGTACTGATCCACTGATGCAGCTGGTAAGAGCACACGAAATAGCTAATGGGGAGCGTTTCTATTTAAGGCAGCGGAGCGAGCATCGGAGAAATTCTGTCTCAGATTTGCAATAGATCAAAACGACGACCAATCACTTACAAGACTTGAGACTAAAGCCGTAAGAATTGCAGTTAAAGAGCAGAACAGCAGATGCTCTTAGAAGATCACATTAATAAGCCGCAACACGGAGTATTTTACCGAAACATAGAAAGATTTTAATCTATCTCGAAATCTCACGTTTGGGGTTTTTTAAAATCTGTTGAGCTCAAGTCTGAGACCGAAGGTTTCTACTAGCATGCCAGGATGGGGTGATAAACACATGGTATACCGAAGTCAGTTTTCTAACATTCCTGATACTGTTGTCGAGCCTGTCGACAGCAACCCGAAACTTATGCACTTATTGTCAGCTTGTCCAGTGCATCCCGTTAGTAATTACATCCACCGACATAACGATGGGGTTTGGGACTTTATTATCACCTCGACATTATTACGGGATCACAAAAGCAATTTTGCCATTTGCTCCCCGGGTTTGAGGTAGGGGAAAAAGACAACCATTATTTAAATTATGCATTTTCAACTACGATCAAAGCGGCCAATAAACCTGATATCGTTCTTCTTGATAAAAAAAATTTCCTTAAGAATTGAGTCCCCCCCCCGGGAAAACAACATTGATATGGCAAAGAAACGAGCCAAATATCAGACTTTTTGGCGAATTTGGGAATAAAGGGAAAAAGGGTTTGGGGGGGTGACCCCCGTCCAACATTCATCCGCAACTGGTGATGAAAAATAAAATTCCCTTTCCCCTCCATGGGGAAAATGAATTTGGCCAAAGATCACGACCAAGCGGACGGGGGGTGGTTTTGATAAAGGGTTCCCGCAGACGCCCATGGGGTGGAAAAAATAAATGGGATTTTTGAAAATAATAAAAATAATAATAATAATATAAATAAAACGAATACGATACATTTTATACAATTGGATTGTTTTTTTTAAACGAACCTTAAAAAAATTTTTTTACTTAAAAGGGGGGGCTTTTTGTCCCCGGTTTTTCCCGACTTTTCGCCCCGTAAAAAGTGGGGGTGAGGTCGAAGAACTCTTTTTGACGGCTCAGGACGTTGCTGCTAAAGGTTCTTCACCTCGGCCCAGAAACCCCCCAGTGTGACGAAACGTCAGGTAGAAATATCAAGAGCCCCGGAAAAGAAGCCCGGAAAACCCATAAAATAGAAAAACGGCCGTGAAAGCACCCCTTGATGAATAATTTTCATATTTTAAATACAATAATTTTTTTCAGACTAGGGGGGTGCCACGGCACCCCGGCCCCCACTGTGCACCCCTATGGTAGGCAATGGTATCATTGAAGGGAAAACTGCAACCAGGTTAGAACTAAACGTTTTTACTTTTTATAGCCATGGCATATCCTTAATAAACATTTTTTAAAAGAAATTAAAAAATTTTTGGAAAAATATACCTGTATTATTTCAATAAAATTTTTTAATTAAATATTGGGCCCCCCATTTTTTTTAGTTAATATACGCCACTGATTACAGCCATGTGAAATAACGCAATTTTTGCTATTCTTCTAAAAAAAACGACGTAAAATAAATTTTTATATTTTTACTCTACAGTAACAGAAGATTATAAATTTCTACCCATCCCAAATTAATCCACATATTTAGTACATAAAAAAAAATAATTTTAGTTATTAAAATTGGTAATTTATAAACCCCTTACTATTGGTGTCTCTAGAATGTTCAAAATTTTTTTTTAAAAATGAGACATGGAACCCCAAAAAAATATACCACCCATTGTTCAAAAGGAAAACACTTTTGGGAAAAAAAATTTTTTTGACATTTGGAAAAGTAAGTTAATTTTTGGTGTCCCAAAAACGAAAATCTCCCCCTTTTAAAAACAAATCCTTTATTTATATTTTTTTTTTAATTTTGATCAAATTTAAACGACTTTTAAAAGTATGTGGTTTTTTTTAAATTAAAATCAAAAAAATTTATATAAAAAACGGGGAAAAAAAAGGTTCTAATTATTTTTAAAAAATAATTCAATTAAAATTTCCAATTACCCTTCGTAGTAGTAAATTACGATTACCAATTACTGGCATGTTTGTTAAAAGTAATTCAAGTATCAATTAAAAATAAAAGTAACTGAATATTTTAGCAATTACTCTGTTTAAATTTACACCTATATTAAACACGATACACTTAACAAATAACGAATGTCATTTTTTGAACATTCGCGAATTTGCATTCGAATGCGAATATCTGCTACCGACATTCGCGAATGCGAATGCAAATAATCAGTTTTTGTTTAAATTTCAAAAAATAATTTGTTTTTGTTTGTTTACATTGCACTGTATAATTTTTATCTTAAAAGTTCTAATGAAAATTTAATTTTTAAGCCTTATTGCCCAAAGTAAAGTAAATAAATAAATAAATAATACCAAATAATAAAGTGAGGTTAAGTTACTTCTTCCTGAAATAAAAAAAAAAATAAGGAATGAATGGATTTTGATTTTATTAACCTACTATTATCTGCAAATTGTTTTTTTTTTTCTGATATTCATATAATTTTACGAATACGCTAAAATATGCGATAAACCGCGAATGCGAATATTCGTTACATTACTAATAGGCGCACGACTGCTTTCTCGGCAAGTTTAGAGATCGAACGCTGTTAGAACAACACCGATACGTCACGGTTTTATATTAGTTTGCCATATGAGACCGTGACGTATGGGTGTTGTTCTTACAGCGTTCGATCTCAACTATTAAATGCCTCTAAATAATAATTTTTTTTATCCTTCCTCAAACATAAACAGATTTTTCCACAAAAAAAAGTATAAAAACGGCGGTGGCATCAATCGAAAATACAAAATAGGCCGGAAGCCGCGTTTGCTTTATTTAAAGCGACCCGCCGAATATTAAGATGCTCTTTCTGGCTGCAAGAAGGTAATTGTTTCGTAGTAATTCAATTATTTATTAGGTAATTGAATTAATTTCTAAAATATTTCAATTACTTTATAAGTAATCGATCTACTTTCTAGTTAATTAAAATTTCTTGGAATTCGTGAAAATCAATTACCAATTACGATTACATTATTCGATTAATTGAAAATTCCAAATACAATTACTTTTTCCGGAAAGTAATTGAATTAAAGTAATCCAATTACCAAAAAGTAATTGAGAACGATTTTTTAATTATTTTAACTCCATTACCGACAGCTCCTAGTAAAAAGATTTTAACTGTTAGGTTTTTAAAAAAGGAAGAAAATTTTGCGAAATTTAGGATTTGGGGTAAATTGGGGTCAAACTCTTTAAAAAAAAAAAACAAATAGAGGGATTTTTCCGTGAAGGACACCCCAAACAAATTAACTTTTTTGCAAATTTCAAAATATTTTTTACCAAAGTGTTTTCCTTAAAGCCAATAGCGTCTGGTGTATATTTGGTGGGGTGACATGTCTCACTTAAAAAAAAAATTTAAAATCACAGTGCCCCCTATCCCGGGTTTTACCTGCATAATTTTTTTTCCTATTTCAGACGTGTTATTATACTTATTAAATGTAAATCAACAACGAAAAACACACATAGGTTAAAAACAAGATGAGAAAAAAATTGGATTTTTTTTTTATATAGGGGGAATAATTTATTAGTAGAAAAAAAAATATATATATTTTCTTATTTAATAAACATTATTTTTATATCGGGGAAATTTCCTACTTTTATTGGATACCCTGCATACACTAAATTAACTAAAAAAAAATTTAAATAACAAAAATTCGTTTTAAAAAAATGGATTGGAGAAGACATTTTTAAAAAACCCCCTGAAATTTTTTTTTTATATATTGGGTGGTATTTTTTCTAAATGCTGGTACCGACCCCAAAAAAGTATAGGTAAAAAAAATTTTTTCAATTTTAATTTTGTTTTTATATTCTTAATTTAGTGTTTATTATAAAAAATTGTATTTTATATTTTTAAGTTAATTTTTCTTTGGAAGTCGTTTTAAATTTTTTTTTTAAAAGCCCTTTTTTTTAAAATTTTTTGGTTTTTAAGAAAAAAACTAAAATTTAATTTTCTTTTTGTAATAAACAGTAATATTTTTCTTGTAAATTTTTAAAAGTTTTTTTGCTGATGTTTTTTTTCAAATGAAGATTTTAAGATGTCTTTCCTTTCCCCAAAAAAATACAAAACCCAAATTTTTTATAAAATTTTGCTGTTCCCTAAGTTGAAGTAAATGTAAGCCATTAAAAAAAAAAGTAAGAATCCGTTTTAAAAAATATCGGAGAAATGCGTGGACAAACATACATACACTTATAAAATTTGTATATTTGTTTGGGAGCTCTCAATTATCATATGTAAATCTCTTACAGTTCCAAAATAATTACAAAAGGGACCGGACATCGATAAAAAACCATTACAATTTCGAGCTTAAAATGATATAGAATATACCAAATAAAAATGCAATAAATAACTTAACTTCCTTGGTTTGAATATTTTGGTTTTTTTTTTGGTATTTTTTGTCAGTGTGATTTCTTGTTTTAATTCAAAAGCCGTGGCAATAGTAAAAAATTTAGAGGAGTTTTTGCAACAACAAAAAAATTAAACTGTGATATTTTAAAATGCTTTTTTTATAAATTATATGAAATAAATTAAAATTCAAAATAGACTTTTTTTCTTTAAATGTACAAATATTTAAATTCCCCCTATTAGGGTTTATATTTTATCAATTAACCCCCCAAACATAGTTTTGTTGGTGGAAATGCAACTCTCCCAAATGCGGGGAAAACTCTCCGGACCTATTTGTTGTGAACTCGTAAAAAAAGGGTTCCCCTTAAAAGGGTTTTAAAACGATGGGTAAATTATATTATATTTATGCCCAAAAAAATTTGTTATATTTAAACAGGTGTAAGTCGCTTTAAAGGGAAATAAATAATGAGTGCAAGTTAAAAAAAAAAGAAGTTGGAGTGGCTCCCTTTTATATTCTACTTTTTTATTTGAAAGTGAAAGAGTGTTTTTTTTCTTTGACGGGCCCCGAAGGCTGTGGTCCAACATAACTTTTCCGTGGGTGTCTTAAGTGTGGGGAGGTTAGTTTGTTCCCACGGGACTTAAATTTTGGAGACTGGAAGAAGAAGGGAAAAACCTTTTTTCGGGTGGGAGGTTTCCATAATCTGGTCACTTTAGCGATGAAGGAACTACCCAAAAACAGGAAGTTCAGGCCTATCTAGTTAAACTGTGAAAGGTTTATAAAAATTTGCACCAAGTGTTGCTTCGTTGGGAGCTGCCAAAGGGGGTATTATCTGGAACTCCCCCTGAGCAGAAAATTAAAAAAACCTAAAGAAGAGCGACAGACAACTGATATCAAGGAAAGATATGTTACTAATATTTTATTTACCTTTAAGTTATCACGAACCTAAAAAATCATTTTTAATTAACAGTAAATTTCTTTCTAAAACCAATAGTGAGACAATAACAAAATCTGTAGTAGAAAGTATTACTTTTACTGTCCCGTCACTATTATTCAGAAAAAATGGCGTTTTTTTTCTTTCCCGGGTAGTGCTGCATATATGCTGAAATGCAGGAAGACAGTTAAAAAAAACATTTTCCCCCAAAATTTCTTCATTTGACATGTTTGGGTCATGCCCTACATAGAATATGCGAAATGGTACGTAACTTTTATCCACTTATTGATATTTTAGTAATCGAGGTAAGTTTTCTTAACCACCTGCGCGTATTACAAAATTTTAAAGATATGTGTCCTAATGTCGCATTACCGCCCAATTTTATTACAAGGAAATATGGCTATCAGCAGTTAACTTATTACCATATAAATTATAATGTGGTAAAAAATGTTATCACTTTTAAAGGATGATGCTTTAAGTGTAAAAAAAAGTAAAAAGTTATAAATGCACTAAATGTTAAATCTATTTAAAATTTTTTTTTAAAAATTTTTTTGGATATCTTCCGGATGTGATTAAACAGTTATAAAAACAAATGCCCCCTATTCTTATTTCATGTATTTCAAATCACTATAAACAAGCTTAAATCGATTCTTAATAAAATTGGTGAAAAATAAAAATTGTATGTACAAAAAATCTTGGAAAAAAATTTGATTTTTAGAAATAAAACATTTTTTTAAGGCACTACAAAAAAAAAAGAACTGACTTGAAAAATTTTTTCGATTTACTCCGGTTACAAGCTGTTATGTCGAAAGGAGTTTTTTAGACTTAGACATTTTTTAAAATTTAAAAGAAAAATTTTTAAAAAAACCAACTTTGAAAAGACTCATTATTTGTAATGAATTTAATTTGTAAAACACCCCTTTTATGTTTTTTTTCCTTTTTAAATTTAATTGTATTTAATATCTCCTTAAATGCACCCCAATGAATTTACCAGATATAAAATGTATAGGGAACAAGCTCTTTCCCAAAACCCGGGGCCCCCTAATAATTACATACATTACAGGGTCGTATCTAGGTATGGTTGCCCCCTTGGCGGGCTTAAAATTTGCGCCCCCACACCGGGGTTTGGGGTTTTATGGAACACTCCTCAACAAATACGGGGTTTTTGGGGAATTTTCCCCGGAAATTTCACAAAATTGGGTGCAAAGTTTTTGAACCAAAATTTTTTTCTTTAAAAATAAAATTTTTTGGTGGAATTTTGTCAAATTCTTATTTTCTTTTGAAAATATTAGCCTACTTTTGAAAGAGACATGATTTAAAAAACAACTGCTTGTATCTGACTGAAAAAGTGGAATGTAAATTAACTATACATACTTTTGCGGATGATCAAATTTAGAATAAGTTTCCTCAGCAATAAAGTTATAGTTACAAAAATACGGTACATACCCACTAAAACGTAACATTCACTTTATAAAAAAATAATATGCAACAAAAATAAAGTAGTGCTGCCCCCAATTTATAAAATACCAAATTTTTACACTTTAAAAATTAAAAAAAATTTAAGAGTTACATTCTAGCTAGGTATCAGGATAAATTGATTTTATTAATAAATTTTTATTTTTTTTTTTCATATATAAAAAAAATTAAATTAGGTATCTTAGTTGAAAATTTGTTATAAAATCGTTCTTTTAATTTATTTATTTGATTAATTTTGTCAACAAAAAATTAAAGTTTAAAAAAAACTCTACCTGATAAAATGTTTTTCAAGCCGATTTTCGCCCCCAGGTAGGGGCCCTTGGCGGGCCCCTCTCGCCACCGCCTAAATACGGCCCGGCATACGTACGTATGTATCTTTTTAAAATCGTTTGAAAAAATTTTTTACATTTGTACTTGGGGTCTAAGCCCAAATTTTTACATGCTTTTTAATTGATATCACAGTTTATGTCATTTACACCACAATAAAGCAATTAACCTTATTTTCAAGAAAAAAAAAATTTTTCTTACTTACGACTTAAAAAAACAGATATGCGTTTATTCCTCTTTAAATCTTTTTTAAAAGTGGAAAAAACAAAAAAAAATGTCCTGATTAAATGTCGGTTAATTTTTATTGCATAACTTTGTGATATAAAACAATAATTAATTTAAAAAAAATTTCCAAGGTTAATGAAAAGATGTTAAACACTTTTTTAATATTTAATTAATTAAATCCATGTTTACAAAATATAATTTTAAATAAAATAGAAATTAATTAAATTTTTTTTTGCTTGTCTTAAAGTGTTAAGATAAATTTTTAAATACCATAGGTGTAGAAATGAAAAAAAACGTAAAGGACACTGAAAACCAAATAAATCCAAACAAACAGTTAATCGATGTTTTCTATAATGTTTTTTAACAAAATTTTTAAAAAAATTCTTGTACAAAAAATGCAAAAAATGTCTTTGGCTTATATTTCTTAATCGATTTCAAACGGTATCACCGCAGTGGTTTTTTTTGGTACTTGACCACTTTGGAATTTAAAAAAATATATTTTTTTTCATTTTTAAAAATAAGACCCTTTAAAAAACACCTCCCAAAATATTTTTAAGAGATTCGAATCCCAACTAGTGATGGGACCTTCAGCTACTTATCAAATATAGTTCATTCGATTCGCGGTTCATTTAAAGGGCAATCCTAGTTCGACTGAATAGGAAGAGCTATCAAAGTGCATTAAAAAATTAAATGTTGGATGCCACATTTGGGTGTTATAACATAATTTTTTATTTATTTTTTTTACGTTATTAAATAAAGTAATAATTAAACATATT
>JAHBCN010027479.1:0-10146 GCA_019359885.1 Listronotus oregonensis | reverse complement strand
TTTATAAAAATTTTTTTTTCATTGCAGGACAGATCCTACAATAAGATACGTCTGCACTACGTTGGTTTTTGGAACTGAACTTTGCCCTACTGCAAAACCCTTTTTGATCAAATACAATTGCAAAAAAAAACACTAAGTCTGTTGCAAAACATGGCACAAAAATTTTGTAATGTTAAAATATCCCACCCACTTCCGAAATTTGGGTTAGGTGGCGAAAAACCACCAAACCCTAAATTAAGAAAAAAAGTCAGATTTTTATCTGCAGGGAACCGCCCCAAATTAAAACCCCAAGTCTCTACTTTAACCTAAAAAAAAATACTTTTAAAAAATTATAAAAAATTATAAATTTTTAAAATCTTGAAGGGAGTTTTTACGCCACTCATTATAATTACCTAAATAAAATGTAAAAGAAAACCGCAAGAAACCCCAAAACAAAATTCTTAATGTTAAAACTTTTAAATGCTTAGTGTGTCATTTCATCAGAAACCCCAGAAACGGCGAACCGGAAGGATCGACCACTCCCCAAGACAAAACCCCAAGGGAGCTATGAATGAAATTTAAAAAGTTTTGGGATGCGGTCGAGTTAATCGTTTTTTAGGCGATCGATGGAGAGAATTATCGAAAGCCCTTGCCAACCGACGCGCTCGGACGCTCTTTACTGCTTTTTTTTTTGATCAAAATTGCAAAAGTAAAAAGGTTGTTTAGTGAAGAATGTCACTTTTTAAAGTAAAATATTGATTAAATTTTATTTAAATTATATAAGTAACAATAGGAGACAAAACCCCTACCATTGGGATGTAGTTTAAATTTCAAAACATGCAAATTTACATTTTTTGATGTATGATAAGGCCACGGCAGCCCAATTTTAAAAAGACAGTTGTATTCTGTTTAAAATAAAACTAGATTATATTTTCGCAATTTAAAATAAAAAAGTTCACCCGGTACTTACGTGGGGTTGATCACGCAAATTGATATACTTGAAGACTGGGTCAAGTCAAAAGGTTAAACTGGGGATTTCTTTTAAAAAAAACACAACAAAATATTTGGGCTAATTATTTTACATTAAATAAAAAAAAAAGTGACTGTCAAACAAACGAACTCTGTTAACAACAAAACAGCTTAGAGAAAACAATTTAAGTAAAAATGTTGCAAGAACGAAGCAATTTACCTATAAAGTCGCATTAAAGAGTTGACGATGGGTACAAAGCATTGTTTTTTAAAATTTCGACAATTCATGAACATTATATCGCAACTGAGAGGACGAAGGATAACCACAGGGTATAACGTGTTTGACTTACAAGGACGTCATCTGACGGTAAGCGGTTCAATATTTAAAAAAAAAAATATTAATTTTTTTTAACTTCGAGCAACATACGATCTGTAATAACGCTGTTACTACTAATTTATTTTGAAACGTTCCCCATAACCTTTGTGACGTAAAATTGAACTGTTATTACTTAAAAACTATAATTTATCTTCAAAAATTGTAAATATTAAAACATAATAATAAATAAAGTTTAAAACAAATATTAACATCAAATTAGTAGAACACAAATTAGACTTGGTTTTTTTTTTAAAAACCCCTTGTTGAAACATTGCAAAAAAGTAGATTATATAAAGTTCCAGAAGAGTTTCCCTTAACCATAAGTTAATAATTTTTTGGAACAATTTTTATAATAAAAGTTTAAAGAGCTGATTATAAATTTGGTTTTTTCAAAAAGTTTTTAGTCGATCCACTTGAATGAACGTCTACAAATTTAATATTTCAAGGAATCACAATCTAGACAAATAACGTTAACATCTTTGGATTTTAGACAATTTTAAATTGTATCTTTTGTTTTGTTATTGTTTTTGGAACCTATTCTTTGGTTAGAATGTTTAAACATCCACCTTATAAAATATTTTTTTAAAAAAACCATAATTAGTATGTTTTATATTTTTGACTTTTATTGACAATCCCCCCTTTTTAATTTTTATTCTGAGCTGGCCTTTTTGTAGCATTAGATTGTAGTATGACTGTGGTTGTATTCTGCTTAAATATGGGTAACCAACGCAGCTATGCTCGTTTGTCGTTATAATTTATAGACAAGATTATTTACCATGGTTAAAATAAAAATTTTTTTCTGTTTAAAAGAAGTCTCAAGTAAACAAATCACGTTTTCTAATAAATTTTCATATAAAAACATTTTTGTAATCCTTTATATTTTAAATTTCTTGCTCTAAAAGCGACCCAAATTTAATAAGCCGGTAATTAAGTTTGGTTTTCTTTTTGAATTATATTCGGCAAAATTGGTATTTATAAGTGGTAAACTCTTCGATTCAGTCTAACCAAGAAGTTTTTTTTTCGTCATTCGCCCTTCAGTGCGCTGTTGCCAGTGTAAAAACCATGATGGAAACGGGTGATTCATAAGGAAATGTCAATACTTCAGTCCGTAGTCAGGTCTAAAAATAAACATAAAAATCTATACAAATAGGGTCTGCAAGGCATTCGTTTCTGAAATATAGGTAAAAGTTTTATTAATTTTTTTTAATTTCTAAATAAAATCTATGATAATGTAAATATTGGTGTAAAAATTGGTATCCGGGGGTTTTTTAGTATGACGGATTCAAACCTAATATTAGTACGGCTCTTACTTGTAGAGGGTGCCACCTACACGTCTTTTTACTATTTTAAACAATCACAGCTTTTTGGTACGGCCCTGTATTATATTTTTAAGTAAATGAAATAATTGTTTTGTCATTTTTACGTCAAAAAGGTATACCTGTTAAAAGTTGATATGAGCAACCGTTTTCGCTATATTTGGATTTAAAAAAATTACGACGCATCTAATTTTATTATAGCAAAATAAAAAAATAAACAAATGTATAATTAAACAATATGTTTTTTAATTTTCAATAAAATTGTTGTTCTTAAATTATGTTCAGCAAAACATAAGGTAGGTTTTATAACTTTTATCAAACACACATAAAGTGCCTTTGCGTGTACTTTAACACCTTGTATTTCGGAAACGAAGGTCGTGCGGACATATTTGTATAGACTTTTATGTTTATTTTTGGACCCTGAGTACGTACCTGAAGTATTGACATTTCCTTCTGAATCACCCTGTATATTTATATCGGGAAAACAATTGTACGGACTGGTTTATATTGTTGTCGAACGGTTTTAATGTAATTAAAACCATCTGTGTTCTTATACGTGATTGGTACAAACGGTAGGCAAGTATATCGCATCGTACCGTCGCATCGACATCGAGGTCGCGTCGCGTCGCTTCTTGTAAGGAAAACAAGAACAGATAGCCTTTGTTTTTTATTAAATTTGAATGTATTGCTAACCTAAATTTAGGCCACACGCCGACTAAAGAAATACACATTGTTTTATCGTAAATTCAACTTCGCTAAGTCATTTACACGAAACCCTATAAAACTTATAAAATAAAACCCGTATTAAATTGCGTAAAATATGTTGTCCCAAAACTAAAGATATATTGCTGAGGTTACATTCAAAAGAAAATTACGTTTCATGTCTGACATAACTCTTGAGAATTTTCCTTGCATAAGCTCCACTTTCTGGCACAAAAGTAGTCCGACAAAATCCCGGCGGAGTTATTTCGCATTCTTCCATTTCCCCCGAAATATAACCAAAATCTATCTTTGCCAATCTTTGTCGTGAAATGTAATATTGAAACCCTTGCAGAAGACATGACCCGAGACGATCTGGTTTAATATCTTTATTTAATTTTATTTTTCTCAATAGTTTGGTTGAAATAGGCTGTCGTTTTATCTTTCTTTCACTCTAGACAAGTTGTTTAGATGGAAAATTATTGAGATACGCTTTGAAAAATATTCTTTTCAGCGGTTATATTTATGCTTGAAAAATTCTAAAATCACTACTAATTTAAGAAAATAAAATAGGAAAAAGAGATTTAAAGGTTTATTACAGCTCAATACAGTAAATACATGTATAATCAGGCAGGAACAATTTTTAATCGGTCCTATACCTAATTGTATTACAGATATCATAATAGAAACATATCGTCGGTCTTCTCACGTAACGACGTAACTCATAAAATTCTAAATTTGAGATAAATGAGATATGGCGTTTTTGAAACATCCTCTAACATCTCACGTCGTGACGTATCTGAATATCGAACGGTCTCCAAGAAAACAAGAATATATTTTGTGACGTATCTAAAAAAATGAAATATTAAATCCCACGTAACGACGTAACTTAAGATACGCCAATACGTCTAAATCAAAATAAAACGAAACAATTTCACTGCCTGGCGTATGAATGAAGAGAGACAAGCCATTTTTGATAGATTTAATAACTTGGCAGTTTGGAAAACCCAGCGGGAATTTATTGCACGACACATTGAATTCGTAGAGACAAAACAAAAAACCTCTAAAAAATCCGTTTCAAGAAGGCAAAACACTTTAAGTTATTTCCTTACACTAAATGGAAAACGCAATTTAATTTGCAAAAAAACTATTTTTGGGTACATTGGGCATTTTCGAACGAATGTGCCGTACAGCAACTGCAAAACTAGGCGATATGGGAATCATGGAAAAGGAACAGCGTGGTGAAAGGTAACCTTCTCAACTGGAACTTGATTTGGAAAAAAATATTCGTTCGGCCATTAACAGTCATATTGAGAGATTTCCTAAAATAGAGTCTCATTATTGCAGACGAGACACAACAAGGGAGTACCTTGATCCAGACTTAACTCTGCAAAAAATGTACACAATGTTTTTAGAAGAATGGTCAACACTAAACAACAGCAAGCCTAGCTTTCAAACTTATCGCCGAGTTTTTAAGACAAAAAATCTGTCTTTTCACTCCCAAAAAAAAGATCTTTGCACCTTGTGCATTACTTATAAAGATGGAAATAAAGAACTAAAAGCAACGCACAAAAGAGATATGAAAAACATGTAATAGAGAAAAAGAAAGTAAGGGAAATTAAAGAAGAATGTAAGCAAAAAGCTACGAAAAATAGTGCGAAAAAATTATGTGCTTGTTTTGATTTACAAGTTGTATACGTACCTGCTTGTAATAAAAACGCTTTGTTTTACAAAAGCAGACTTGCAACATTCAACCTTAAGGCCCCCACAGACTACGGTTATTTTAATTCATTCGTATCGCCGCGATTCAGAACGGCGTGTAAAATATGCCAAAAACCGATGCTTGATTCTGGAACGACGGTTCGACTCGTGGCGTTTCTACTGATAGTTTGTGGGGATTTTATTCAAAATTGACTGTTTTTTTTTGCATGAGAGGAGCCAAAGGAACAGCGGCCCAAGTTCATTCTTGTAATTTTTATTTAAAATGGCTCCTTTTTATGACGTAACTGTAGAATGCACAAAAAAACGGCCCAAATTACCTGTAATGTGTGGGCAAAACAGTTCGGCGATTCAACAAGCCGTTCCGAATCGCCGCGATACGAATGGATGAAAATAACCGTAGTCTGTGGGAGCCTTTACATTTTACAACCTTGCCGATCGTGACTGTTTTTGCTGGATGTGGCATGAAATCATTAGTAAAAGGGGAGCGTCAGAAATAGCCACTGCAGTATACAAGACTCTTTAACATTATGATGTCCAAACTACAAAAGAGGAAGTTTGTTTGTTTTCCGATGGGTGCAGAGGACAAAACAAGAATTCCGTAATGGCTTGTATGCTATTGTATGCAGTGGTTAATTGTAGCAATATAAATGAGATTAGCCTTTGATTCTTTCAATCCTTTCATGGGCAGAATGAAGGAGATTCTGCCCATAGTGCGATTAGTTTCGCCATCAAGCATTCGGGAAATATTTATATTCCATCCCAACTGCATCTCGTTTTTCGTGTCCTTTGCAGGTGAATGATTTTTTTAACTTTAAGAAACTCTCTGAAGATCTACGAGTATTAACCATAAAAACAACAGATTTAGGAAGTAAAATGAAATGGACTGAAGTGATGAAATTCAAAGTAAACAAAAATTTCCCCAACAAAATTGCCTTTAAAAGAAGTCATACGGAAAGTAACTATAACTCAATAACATTAAAACGAAACTCATTAAAACTTATAGACTATAAACTCTTACCGTTAAACTCCGGACCCAATAAACTAAAAAAAGAAAAATATGAAGACCTACTGTCATTATGCACTGTGGGAAATCCACCTGTCGTTCGCCAAGAAGAACACAAACAATTTTTTATATCTCTTCCTCATAATACAGAGTAATAATGGTGTAAATTGTATTTCTTTTTTAAATATTCTTGATAATATTGCAAAATATTGACAGGTCATGTAAGAAATTTCTTGACATTTATTTTTTTTACCATAGACGTATCTCCAAAAAATATTATTATATGCTTTTACATTGCATTATTTATGTTTTCTTTAAATATACTTGATATTATTATAAAATAATAAACCTTTATATGCCTAAAATTTGTTGACTTTTTTTTTTCATAGGCGTATCTAAAGTAAAAATAATTTTGGAACACACGTAATGGCGTATCTCCAAAAAATATTTTTTATCTGTCTTTGTATAAATTATTTAAATCTTCTGAATACATAACTAATAGAAGTAGATTATGTTTCTATGTAAAAAATATCGCAACAAACCGTTTTCTAACTTTAGAGATATAAGCATTACAAATCTGAAAAAAACTTAAAATCGCTCTACTGAACATTTTTGAAAAAGTAGATACGTGGTTACGTGAGAAGACCGACGATATATTCACAACGTGACATCCCTACAATATTACACATAGTGAGAGAGCATGTTCCGACAGGTGTAACTGGCGCGTAACGTTGCTTCTAATAAAAATGGATACATCTACTTATAGTCCGGGACCCAGAATACCATACCCATACAGAAGCGACACGAAGCGTCGGCACCTTTGATCTCCGCGGGTCAGATTTCGAAACCTTCGAAACATACAGTTACACTGAAAGAAAATTACACAAATAGCATATTGGAAAAAATATTTTGATGTAAACAAAGAAAAATCATTTTAAGAATTTTAAGTAGGGCTTTTAGTAAATATTGCTTGTTTGGAGACTGACTTACTTTCACGATCATGTGTGTCTCTATATTGTTTCTCTGAAATTTTGTGTTTGCTAAAATGATTGAAGTTATCAATTTAACTTCTAAATCCGTTGAAACAATGTTTTTAAATATAGGATACCAATTAAACTCAATGGTGCGAATTTGTTTTGACTAAAGGCAGGGTTTTCGGGGTTGGGGAATACGTTTTTCATTAGTTTATTTATTTCGTCATAAGCAATATGAACAACGACTTAAGTATCTTATTTGCATGTCATCATTTTATATTCATATATTTATTCTTTCAACATATATGATATATTGTTGAAGTTACGATTGCGTTGACCAGAAATACTTTTCTTATTAAATTTTGCTGGTCAAGTAAATAGTCTAAAAATACTGCATTAATTGTTTAGTTGTTGTAATATTTTTATGTATTACTCTAAGTATTTAAAGAAAATAAAATTATGATTAAAAATTAAACTAGTAAATTTAGAGACGTATTATATATTTGTAGGAGTTCTCCAGGTAACAATTATTATACACAAGAATTATCAATAATAAATATTCTTGACAAAATGGTGGCCCTAAATAATTTGATAAAATTTAATGGATTACATTGATGCAATTTACTGAAAACTTTTCCTAAAAAATGCGACTTAGGTCAGGAATTAAAATTTTTGTCCTAAAATAATTTTATATTTTCAGAAGAAAACAGTCTTACAGAGATGGAACCAAATTTCCATATTAGAAATCATACTTGGTTGCAGCTTATAATATACTTTTTATGATAAAGTGCCAACCAGACACATTTCTTGATAATTTCAGAAGTTTTATTTTTTGTTTTATCAAAATTTTTGTAGCTCTTTAAATTATTATTAATTTTCGTTTAAAATTTGGTTATTTAAATCCTAAAAACAATCTAAGTTGGAAAATTTCCCTTTTTAAGGGGTCAATGCTTGGGGAAAAATTACAATTTTAAACATATTTTTTAGTAAACATCAATTATCAATTCTTTTTTTTTAGCTTTCTGTGAGCACCATAAAAAAGGTAGTTTAAAATATAAACCCAAAAATGTACATACATATCTATATATTAATACATAATATTATAAATTCAAAATAAAATACATTTTAAAAAATTAGTCGAGCTTGTCCCCTGTAAATCCTTAATTTTCCTGATAAAAACTGCTTCTTGCTTTACTTGGGACATCCATAGTATGTTAGTGCTAAAAAAACTAGTTACTCACATGGAAAATGATTTAAATAGAACAAATTATAATAAATGTGTTATTAAAAACAATATTTAGCATATTTTTTACATTTTTACGATACATCTCATACATTCTTAGAGATATTTCCTTAATATATCTCATATAGGTAAAACATTTTATTTGAAATTCGTGCATAGTATTTTATAACTGATATCTATAAAATGATTACAATAAATCTATAGGGTTTCATTATTTTATGAGTTATAAATACTAAGATACTGTGAATCTTTCTGGAGCTTCAAATAGTTTTTTCAAAAGTACTGCAGTCTTTTTATGCACATTTTATGTACTTTTGGAGACAAAAAAGCCTATTCTTCAAACTAAGAAATTCTTAATAAACTTTTTAACAGCATTTGTTTGCAACATTCCTTAAAACAATTCTGACAAATACCAGAATACTCTTTACATTTTTTATTTTAAGCAAAAATTTTAATACAGTATTTGTCACATACCAAAATTAATTTTATTTAGGGTACCACTTACATGCATCCTTTTACAGTGCAACTATAGAAATGGTTAAAAATAGGCCCAAAGCAATAATATCAAGCCGTAGCTATAGCAATTCGAATGGTTTCTTGTAATAAGCTAGACTTTTTATTTAATCGGCACTTTTTATATCAGTTATATTTATTTTATTACAATGGTTTAAGAGGATACTTATTACAAATATGACCATTTAACAATGCCCTTAGTTAAATTAATTGAGGGGATTAAACCCATATTATTATTTTTCTCACATACTATGACTCGTACTACATATTCCGATTCATACTGAAAGAAAGTTGTTTTACCCCTGGAACCAAATTCGGCTAGATGACAATGTCAATTTTACGATCTTATTTTTCCATTCTATCTATAGAATAGTTAAAAACTACTAAAAAGTTTTAGCAGCTTTAAATTGTTTACAAGATAAAATTAAACTTTTTCGCCTTAGTTTTTTTTCAAGCAATGTATTAAGTATGTTTGTACTTATCTTCAAAGTGTTTTTCACATATTTTATGGTATTTATGTAAAATGGAAGGCCCCTTGTCAAACAAGTCTTGTTTATTGCAAACCTTTGCCCAAATTACACATCTGAAACAAAATCGTTGGTCCCTTAAAGTTGAACTTAATTACTAATCTTACTAATCAAACTTGTTTTTAATAAATTTAGGAGTATTTAATAAATTTTATTAAATAATTTTTATATTTAAAAATTCTACCTATAATTAAAAAAGGAGTTCAAAAGACGTAAAAGTTAATAATTTATATTGCTATTTGAATTTAGTATTGGTACATACCTAGATTCTGATCTGATCTGAATGTTTAGAGGGTGGTAGTATACCACTGCACCTAGACCTCAGTAGGTCCTTTGTGCTTCCTCTTGTACAGCGACACGAAGCGTCGGCACCTTTGATCTCCGCGGGTCAGATTTCGAAACCTTTTGAAACACAGTTACACTGAAAGAAAAAACAAATAGCAATTGGAAAAAATATTTTGATGTAAACAAAGAAAAATCATTTTAAGAATTTTAAGTAGGGCTTTTGGTAAATATTGCTTGTTTGGAGACTGACTTACTTTCACGATCATGTGTGTCTCTATATTGTTTCTCTGAAATTTTGTGTTTGATAAAATGATTGAAGTTATCAATTTAACTTCTAAATCCGTTGAAACAATGTTTTTAAATATAGGATACCAATTAAACTCAATGGTGCGAATTTGTTTTGACTAAAGGCAGGGTTTTTTTGGGGTTGGGGAATAGTTTTTCATTAGTTTATTTATTTCGTCATAAGCAATATGAAAACGACTTAAGTATCTTATTTGGGATGTCATTATTTTATATTCATAATTTATTCTTTCAACA
>JAHBCN010027478.1:0-10129 GCA_019359885.1 Listronotus oregonensis | reverse complement strand
TTTGGGGGGACTTTGTAAGGGGTGAGGGGTAGTTTGGGGATGCTAATAAAGTCCCCAAATGGGAGGACCGAAACTATACAGGGTGCAGTTGATAACTTGTAAGATAGAGTTTTTAATTGTTTGCTTTAGAAACTAATTGTCTTTAATTCTATTTTTACAAAAATTTTAAAAAAAAAAAAACGGATCCATATTTATATCTTTCAAGATATGCAATATGTAGATTGTGAGCTTATCACGTAAATGTCGCTAATATAGAAATCAAAAAAGTGATAAATTTTTAAAATAGCTGCCTTAACTTTTCCGCAAAAGGTGAGTTTTCTGACCGCTTGTTGCGGTAGACTTCCGAAAAATACGAAATAGGAACAAGAGGCCAAATTAACAAAGCAGCAGTAATATTCGGCTCCCAAAAGAGTTGTATTGGCCAACCAATACATTAAAAGGGAAAAAGATTAGGATAACAAAGCATGCATAAGACCCGTCATGACGCACCAATAGAAGCGCGGTAGACCCCAAAAAAAACCCCAAAAACAATGCTATGTGTGGCAGAAATGAAGGTGCTGAGCCTACGGCAAAACCAGAAGAGACCATGTAAAAAATTACGACCAAGGAGAAAATGCGGCACAAGACATTAAGATGGGGAAGACAAAGAAAAAGGAATGGTATAACCATAAAAAAGGGGGATGGCCGAAAATGATACCCCGCACAGCACGGGGGGGAACCCCCAAAACAGGCAATCGTCCACCCGGAAGCCCCCCAAAAAAAGATGGAGAGACACTGGCAGTCCCATCACAGGAAATGTTACGACGCAACCCCGGTTAACAGATTACTTTGATCTCAAACGAGTAGAAGAAGATATTAAGGTAATTCACTTGGGGGGTCGTACACAAAATTATCGCCTTATAGTAAGTAAACCCGGCCGTCGACAATTCAAACATGCTATCCGCGCCGAACTTTCCCATCTCTCTCTAACAAAAATTGATTGTTGAACGGGCCGGGACTAGTACCAGTACGGATCAATTTTTTTCTGTTCCGCTGTTCTATATAAGATGGAATACTCTTTACCAAAAGTTATAGATTCTCAATGCTTGAAAGTAATATTTTTGTAGGACACTGTACCGGGTGTTCCACAAAGGAGGTAGTCGACTATATCTCGGGAAACTACAATGGTATAACTATGGGGGGAAAAAAAATTTTGATAAACGTGACCAAAAAAATTGCAAATTATTTTAAAATCTTTTGGGGTGGCCGCTGGGGCGAAAAGGGGAACAACAAAACATAAAAAATATACATTTCTAAAAAAAATATCAAATAAAGTGTATCAATAAGTGGTAATATTTTATTCTTTAATTTTTTCTAAACAAAGAAGCTTCAGGTGTAATTTTTGTCAGTTCTAAATTAAAATGGTGGGGGAAGGTTAAAAATTTAATTTAGAAAAAGTTCAAATAACTCCCTTTTTCTTTCACCGAAATTTAATAAACTTGGTCTCATTTAGAAGTGCATTTTAAGCATTATTTTCAGGTGTATAAACTATTGCTACACTCATCTCACAAACGCCGCTAGAGGGCGTCAAGGTAAAAACTAACTTATTTTACGGGGAAATTTTTTTTAAAATTTTAAATAAAAGATATATACCCTTTTACATATTTAGATTAAGAAAAAAATCCCAACAAAATAGCGAAAACCGCAATTTAATATCTCTTTTCAAACCGAATATATTAGCAAAAATATAAATACGACATAAGGGACGTAACGCATTTAACGACCAATGTTTTCTACCTAGGCCGATTTCTTTAGGTAAAAATTAAATTTATAAATTTTTACAAATCAAATGACATACTGCATGGTTATTACTAATTTTAACCCATTTAACGATATTAGACAACATTAGATAATTGCCAACCTAAAACTGTAATAATCCATTGAGCTGGTCCTTATCAAGTTAGCTTTGAAAAAAAAAAGGGATGCTGAAATGTAAAAAAACCCAACAATTTTTATTTCAAAATATTATTTTTAGTGTTGTGCTATTGTGTTTTTTAAAAATATTATTTTTAGTGTTGTGCTATTGTTTCTTTAAAAATGCCTTTTTTTGCTTGAGGATTAAACTCTACATAAGAAAAAAACGTTCATTGTGTAAAGGGCGAAAAAACACTTCCCGTGGTACGAAAGCGATTTGCTAAACAAGTGAACATTCTGCTGCCGCTGCCGTCCCGGGCCCTTCTCTAATGCCTCCTCCCATTCTCGCCGAGAGGTCTCGCCAAATGTCTCAACGGGGTTTTTTAACGAGGCGAGGAAAGTAGGAATGCAATCTCTAAAATTTTTCCGGGTTAAACAATCGGCAGTTCAAATTAAAAATGGACGACGTGCAAGTTGTTTCTCCCTTTTTGCAATGTGTACGTACGCATATTACAATTATTTGCAAAATTACGTAAAATATAAAGCAATAAAAAAAAAAAGAAAAGAAAAAAAATGGTGGATGACAAAAATACACCAGAACAAAAAAAAAGTAAGTATGTACCTACATACATCTTTTTTTTTTATAATTTTAAAAAGGGGGGTGTGTATACTTACCTTATTAATTTATCAAGTTCCTGACTAAATTTTTAATTTTTTTTAGGCAAAGTATGGAAAATATGTTTACTGAACTACTTCATGAGCCAAAAAGGAAAAATTTAAAATTTTTTTGGGTCGTATGTCATCAGCAGATTTTGAATCCCTTTTTAAAACCAAAAAGGTCTCACCATTGTTTTAAAAAAACAAGATACTCAACTAAGAGAAGCAATACCGGCTAAAGTACGTCCCCCCTTTTTAACTTTAAAGGTTTTTGGCTACGGGAGATAGTTATCAGAGCCTTCACTTTTTATTCAAAGTTTCCAGCCAAATTATATAAAAGGGATTGTACCTGAAGTGTGTAATGCTCTTAATGAATTTTTTGAAGGATGGAATAAAGGTAAAAGAACAAAACACAAAATTTTTTTAAATTTAAAAAAAATATTTTTTTTCAAAAGTTAGTCATACTCGTTATTTCCCATGGCATTACAATAAGCAGTTTTAATAAGGTCGTCTCCTTTTTTTTTTGGGAGTGATAAAATGTTGATGCGTTGACCTGAAGAAGAAGAAAAAAAAAGCTGTTTCTTGTGGAACATGGGGGAGAGGATGAGTGTGACGGAGGTTGAAAAGTAAAAAAAAGAGTATTTTTTTTTTAAGAACATGTAGAATGAGATGGCAAAAAAAAAAGGGGTTGTCTACATGATTTTGTAAAAGTGGGGGGTTTTTGGGGGCTTTTTTATAATATGTGGGTCTGAGTGAGGCTGAAAAGGTAATTATTGTCACCCGAGTAGGGGGGGAGTGGGATGATGGGAGCGAGTTGGTTGATGGGTTGAAAATTGACTTTCATGTGAAAATTTGGAGGATGATAAAATTTTTTTATTTTTTAGACTGGTAACGTTGAATATACATTCCGTCAATTGTATACATAAATTTCCCCCCCTTTTCCCCATCTTGGGGAAGTTTCCTAAATTTTTTTTGCAAGTATCTTGCCGTATAGACCCCCATTCATCCTCTTCTATTTTTTTTTTTTTAACCACATTACTCAACAATAAAAAAAATTCTTTCAACTGGCGTCCTGCTTCTTGCATTTCCCGGGGGGAATCTTTCCACGTCGGGGGGGGTTGAATTGGTGTTGGGGAAATAACGGAAGAATGGCATGCCGCTGGGGTTTCTACGTTGGTAACTTCGCTCAACGGTTCATCGCAAAACTTTCATTGCCAACTGAAGCTGGCAGTTCTTGGTCGATTTCAGCATGTTGGCCCCAAAAAATATAATAATATAATGAAAAAAAGCCATTTTAAAAAAAAAAAAAAATATATAATAGATGATATAAGTGAAAAAGTGCTGTTTGGCACGATACGAGTTTAAAACCCCCTTTTTTTTAATTGAATTTGGCATGATGGCACCTTTCCGTTAAAGAAAAAAAAAATATTTTTTTCATTGTAGAAAAGCCTTCAAGTCCCGAGGAATGGCTAGCAATAAAAAAAGGGTTCAAAAGGTTTCCACATTGCGGGGGGGGGCAATCGATGGAAAACACATAGTAATGCAATGCCCAGCTCTCCCCGGGGCTGAATATTATAACTATAAAAAAACCTTTAGTATAGTTCTTTTAGCTTTGGTTGATAGTAATTTTTTTTTTTCTTTTGCCGACATCGGAAGTCAGGGGGAAAAAAAAGTGACGGTGGAGTGCTAAGAAATAGTTTATTGTGGCAAAAAATGTGCCAAAAAACCCCAAAAAAATTTACCAGAACCGTGTCCTTTTCCAGGCTGGAATATAGAAGCTCCCCTTTTTGTTTTTGGCTGACGGGGCATTTGCCCTCAGTACTCATATTTTGGTTTTTCCCGGCACCCCGGGGGTTGGCTCACCAAAACGAATTTTAACCAAAAAAACTGTCATCAACTCTGTGTGGGGGAAAACGTTTTTGGGATTTCCCTTTTTTGTTTCGAATTTTTTGGGGAAAAACCCCCAGCGTTGGAAGTAAATAAAGTATCACTAATAACTCTGACGTGCGTGCTGTTACACAATTTCCTAAAAAAGTAAAACATCCACAAAAATTTACCCCCCAAAGGGGATAGTTGAAAATTGGATGACGACGGATCAATAATTCAGCCTGGTTCTTGGAGACAAGAAGTAAACGATACTTGTGCTATTAGGCCTTTACAAAATGTACCCCCAGACCTACTTTACAAGCGACCGAAGTAAAAAATATTCAAAATCTTTTGTAATGTGTAGTATTTTTAATTTTTTTTGTTTTTGCTAATAAAAAAAAAAAACAACAATATATACTTTTTTTTTGAACTTACCTGGAACTTTCTGTATTAATTGTTGCATTACATTGTAAAACCCCCCCCAAAAAAAATTATAGTTTCAAACGCAAACCATATCGGCTTATAAACTTCATCAAATCCGGCTCCGATTGAATTGATGTTTTTTTCTTCCCCAAATGGCCTCTATATGAGCCATTAACGAATTTTTTTTCTTCTTCAAGACAGCTACGGCATTTTCCCAGTTCCACACTTAAACGGAACCAAGCATCATTGATTTTCTGTTTGTTTTTATGAAACTTGTGTTTGGGACCCCTTAAAACGGGTTTCGGCTTGATAAGCCCCCAAAAAACCTCAGTGTAAATTCGTTTGTCCATTCAGTCATTTTATTCACCAAAAATTAAAAACATAAGTTTGGGTTTAAAAAGTAAATAACTAACTGCATGAAGCGCAAACGAGGGCATCCCAAATTTTAAACAAATACCAGAAGAATGGGAGCATCTTGCCCCCTTTTTCCCCGCCTTCTTTGACTCGTGCTGAAAAAAAACACTGAATGGAGCGCCGCCGAGGGCAGGCGGGGGCAGAACGAAGCGAAGCAAAGGCCCCCTACCACATTCGCGCTCTCGGTTGTCTCGCGTATTTTCCGGCGAGAATGTGGAGGAGGCATCGACGATATTGTCGGATTTTTAAACCCTTTTGCCGGGGCGCGTGAAAAAAATGTTTTGCAAAAAATAAAAAAATGTTTTGAGGCAACTTGAAATTTTAATGGGGTTGTTATTTTTAACAAAAAAAAAAGATTTTTAAAAAAGACAGATCATTTTGGTGGGACTTTCCATTTTCCGGTGATCTAAAAAATGATGTATAGATGCGACTGAGTAGCCCCAAAGACAAGCTGCTGTAGTGAAAGAAAAAACGTTTATCGGAAACTGTTTGCGTTCTTACTTGCCGCGTTACTATTAACAAAGGATGAGGTTTCTGTAATTTTGGAGTAAAAAAAAAAAAAAAATTGGGAATTTCTGCTAAAAATGGTTTAAGAAAAAATCAACAATCAGACTAAAAATTTAAAAAATTGCATATTGCCTCAAAAAATTTTTAAAAAAAAAAAAAATTTAAAAAATCATGGGGCTAAATTTAGCCTCGCAAATTAACCAGCCAGGTCTGCAGTTTCGTTTTGGGGGGTTTAATAGGAAAGTATATGAAAAAAGCCAGCTTCCCAACTTTTTCCCCCAAAAATTGGTCCAGCTCTCAGGATAACTTTGCAAAAAACCCTCTGAACCCCAGCTAGAGTAGAAAAACGAATGAACGGGGGTATTCCTACTGTATTGTATCATGTATAAAACGACGCCACCAGAGGGTGCCGCGCGCGGCGTTGAGATCAAAGGGTACCAAAAACGCTTTGGTCCGTGCCGCCCGCTGCCCGCGTTTTAAAAAACGGAAACCCAAAAAGTTTTTTTTTATAATTTCTAGACTCAAAAAAATACTGAGTTCTCGAGTTTTTTCCGATTTTGGGAACCCAAAACCCAAAGGGGTTTCCCGGGAATTCCCGGGAATTAACCCCAATTGCCCCCCACGCTTTTTTAATATAATTGAATAATTTTGTTAATAACTTAATTTTTGTTTTAATCTTATTCCAAATTAATTAATCATAATTAATTGTTGGATTTTCTCTTACTGTAACACAAACTCTTTATACTTAAAAAATATTTTCTACTTTTTAGTTTAGTTTGCTATAAAAGCGTGTTATTAGTTTTTTTTTTAACTTTTATTAAGTTAGAGGTTTTTTCATATAGAACTTTTGTATAAATTTTGTTTTTTTATGTTCTATGAACCAATCTTTTAAAGATGGTAGTTTGATGTTTAATTTTAGGTATCAAAACATCTATTCTTTTTCTAAAGTGAGCTATTCCGTAAATATTTAAGCTGTAAAACAACTTAAATTTCCGCGTTTTAATTTAAAACCCCAGTGTTTTAATAATATTGCGGTGACCAGCTTAAGTTGACCGAGTTAATATTGCTTGGCCTTCGTTAGAAGCTCTATTAAAGCTACATTTCAAAGTTAATCCTTGATTAAAACAGGCTTTAATCTACAGTTGGCACACACTATTGCTTTTTCAATTTATTGGGCAATTGAGACGACGGAAAAAGGGTAATATTACGAGTTTGCCAGCGAATATGGTGTTTTCGATTGACCTACCAGCATTACTTGTGTATTTCAAGATTAGAAAAATTAAAACGCTATCATTGTACAGGGTGTCCCAAATTTGAGCCATATCAATGGAATCTCGGAAACTCGAAGAGATACGAGATCGGCAGTGGCGTAGCATGCCTTGGCGGGGCCCCGTATAAAAATTTGTTTGGGGGCCCTTATGAAGGGTAAAAATTTCTTACAAAAGAAAAAAAATTGCATACAGTTAAAAGAAATATTTATTCATCATAATTATCTATCTCTCACTTTTTCAAAAATTTTTACAAACAATTAAATTAAATATACACTTCCTTTTTTTTTTGGAAACTGATTTAACATTTTATAGTGATTTTAGTTTTTTAAAGTTTCTACCTCTATAACAATAGTGACAGGTCTGACAGGCGTTCTTCCCCATCAAAATTCAAAAATAATTTTTTACAGTTTTAATTTTGAAAAACCTTTCGAAATAAGGGGAAGGGTCAAAAAAAAGTTTTTTCCTCCCCGGGAAAGCTTTGAATTTTTTCCCCAAAATTCAATAAAATTTAAAGGAATGATTTTTAATTTCAGATTGTTAGCATGTTTTGGCCTTTAATTATCATAAAGTTGGGAGGGTTAATGATTTCAAATATGAAAAAAAAAATTACAAGCACAAAAAACATAACTTTCAAAATGTTAATTATTTTTTTTCATTCTTCACGTTCACATTTTTTTCGAAATTAAATTTAGTTGGTAAAATTTTTCGATTAATAAAAAATTTTTTTTACCGCAATAAACGTCGTTCCGAAACCATTTTGGAAACCCTTTTTTAAGGGGTTTAAGCTTTTTATTATCAAGGGGTTACGGGACTATAATGCCCTGAAGGTGAAAAAGGGGGGCCCGGGCCCCGGGGCAATTTTTGCCTGATGGGCTTATAGCCCCGTAAACCCCCTGGTCCCCAAAACTTTATGTTTTCCCCAAAAAAGGGGTTTTTCAATGACTAATTACATTATTTATTCGCAATATAAAAAAAAAGTTGCACCTGCCTTTTATACGTAAGTAGATAAGACTGGTTTTTAAATTTGACTTTTTTTCTGTCAGTTAGTCAGTTGGATTTTTATTTAACGATTTGCTCAAAAGGAAAAAATTCCCCAAAAAAAAAGAGAAAAGGCCCCCAAAAAGGGCCCCCAAAATTTTTTTCCAGTTAAATCAAGGCAACAGTATGAGGGGGAGTATGGCATATTTTTTTGGAAAATAACGCAATTTTCAAATAAGAAAACGTTTTAATGGCATTTTCCGGAACTGGTGTTATTGATTTTATTTTAATACATATGTTTAACAAATTTTTTATTTTTAGTCGGAAAAATACAGCCCGAATTCTGGCCAAAAATATTCCCCCCCAAGGCACGTTGATGGTCTATAAAATATAGCTTTTCCAATACCATCGTCTCATATTTTTTTTAAAAAATTAAGTCAAAAGGTACGCCCCAAGAATTAAAGGGAAGGGAACAAATATTAAAATTTATTAAGAAGGCTCCGATGATATCTACTTTACACAAAGTCTTTGGAATGGGGTTTTTGGGGTTTAAGGAAGGTTGGTAAAATGACCATTTGAATTAAGATAAGGAACAGTCTTGGTTATAAAGGTACCAGAAACTAAAACCAACTTAAAAAAATTTTATTCATTAAAGAAGATTTAGGCGCTTTAAATTTATTAAAAAAGTAAAACATTAAGACCAGTGAATAAAGGAGCGAAATTCTTTTTAATTGAAAGGGCGTTACATAAAACCCTTGGGGAAAAAAAACCATAGGAAGCGTCCCCAAAATTGATCCAAAATTTTTAAAACTGGATAATGCAGAAAACCGGGCCCCTTTTGCGTCGCACTCGTCAACTTTACTTGTTGAGGCAGGTGCTTCGTTTGAAACGCTAAAACAACATGGGGGAAAAGGAAAAGCTCTTCAGTGCTGAAGGATATATGGGTTTTCCCAAAAACAAATACCAAAATGATTGCCAAATTAATTCCCCGGTTAATTGTATCGACTATTGAAAATTCTTTAATGGACTGTTTTCATCAAAATAGCGTTAGTGCCCACCCTGCCCCTCAAAAAAAAACACCAATTTTTTTAGTGGGGTCAGCTACTTTTCCGGGACATTTAAAATTGAAATTTTTTTTTTGGAAAAAATTTAATTTTTAGTATTGTTTAAAAAAAAAATTTTTTTGTATAAACTTGACTTTATTTAAGAAATAAAATTGGATAACAAAAAATTTTCCCTATTGGAAATTAGGCATTTTAAGCGGGCATTATCTAATGCCCGCTTATAATCCCAAATTTATAGCGGGCTATCATAACATATTGTTTTAAGGATTATAGATCAATAATAAATGGTAAAACATAAAATTTTTTCAGATGAATCGTCATTTTAAATTGCCCAGCGTTTTTTATTTCCAAAAAAAAAATTTATTTTATCTAAATTTTTTAAAAAAAACGACACTTCCGAACATTTTCCCAGATTGTTTAAAACAAATTTAAGCGGGGCAAAAAGAAATAATCGGCAGTCGGGAAAATGCTCTTTTATTGGGGTTTTAAAATTTTATAAACATCCAATAACATTTCTCCATCGTAACCCATCCCTACATTTAGTGATTTATAAAATTTAGTTTTTTAAAATTTGGGAATTTTTATTAATTTTTTTTTCGAACCTTGGGGGCCCCTGGCCCGGGGGCCCCAAAAACGGCGGCTCGCCCCTTTGGTTAAAAAAAGTTGGGAATTTGATGCTAAAAATCCACCTTAAAAAAATTTTTTAATTTCATTTCTTCCGAAGACTCTTGAAAAAAGCCGAAAATTCGCGAGTTCATTTTTTTTATTACTCTAGATATAACAAAATAATTTTAATATTTCCTATTGCTACTTTTTCTGTTCTACAAGACACTGTTATTAGATTTACACACCGACGTTTCGTCTTTGAGCTGCCATCATCAACTTTGTTTTTTTTTCGGGGCCGGTTTTTTTTTTTAATATTAAGGGAATAATATTTATTCAAGGCAGCGGGCTCGTTTTAATAATTCCAAACGACAACCAATCATTTGAGACTTTTGTCTGCCCCAAAAAATGCAGTTAAAAAAAACAGAACAGCAGATGCTCTTAAAGATCATA
>JAHBCN010027477.1:0-10096 GCA_019359885.1 Listronotus oregonensis | reverse complement strand
AAAGTTTAAAAGAAAACCCTTTGTTTGTATACCAGCTAACTATAAGTTACTGATAAATAATTTATGTTATGAAGGTCACCAAGGGTACTACTTTAAGTTATCAAGGGCCAAGGGTAATATTATTTGTTTAATTTATAAAAGTTTTTAACTTTAGGTAACGGAGGTTTTCTGCTTTGAATGGAAGGGAACACAATTTTTTTTTAAGTTACCGAGGTTTTTATGTTATCGAGGTGTGACTTATCGAGGTTTTACTGTTGTAATATACAATGCATGGTCAAATTACAACAATAAATTTTCTGTTTAAAGTTAAGAGAAGTTAAACTTAAAAATATTTATTATAAATTATCCTTAGTAATGAATAGGAACATTAAATAATTTTACATTATAAAAGTGATAGTATTGTGGGTTCAAAATTTATACAAATAATTTTTTCACTAATTTGCAAACATCTGCTAAAATGGAAATAGGCCCATAATTAAAAGGCAAAGTTTTCTTTGCATAGGGCGGCGCTCCGTCTTGTTGCGAAATTATCTTGCGATACGTTCCGAGTGGCAATTCTTCTAAAATGTCCTCAATATCGTATTCAAGAAGATTAAGATATCTTTCTACAGTTAAGGATCCCTCATGGAATATTGGCCCGACAACTTTATTGTTAATAACACCACACCAGACATGAAGAGAATACCTCTCTTGAAATTCCCTGGGATTATGTCTTGCCTAGCTGTGCGTATTGCGTCGGTTAAACATTCCCGATGTAGTAAACGTAGCTTCATCCGTCCAAAGAATTGTTTGCAACAGGGTAGGATCGTTATCTTGTTCATGGATTAAAATTTGGGATACAAATTAAAAGCAAAGTTCCTTTTGTTCACGTGTTAAATGCTGCACTGGAAGAACGTGATATGGAAGATACTTAAAATATTTCAGTGTTCTCTGAACCGTCGCATAGGTTACTCTTCTTCTTGCAGGGCGATACCTCAAGTCTTTAACTGCGTAAGTAATTGACTTCATGGGATACAAAGTAAAATAATTTAGAATAGCTCGATCCCGGTTTCTTTTTCTCATTGTAGTCCTGTTTTTAATATGTAAGTATTTTGTTTCTTCGAATAAGACCTTCAGTTTTAAAATCATTTTTACTGATATATTTCGGTGTGTTTTACTGGCGTTTTCTCCACATTTATAATAGAGAGTTATAATTTGAAGCCGTTCTTCTGATGAAAACCTCATTATAAAACTACTCCAAAAAATAATAAACATATTTTTAAAACTCTTTACATTGACAAATAAGTACCTGTGACCTGTCGCAGTCAGGTTTTTTTCAGGTGAAATTATTCTTATAGTATCATGCAGTTTCTAGACAGTTGCAGCAAAACCACAGGAAATAAATTCAGCAACCCCTATCGCCGAATTTCTCGTAAAAATCTCTATCTATTGATATAAAAATATACGGGGTATTCCATTTAAAAAATACGTCACACGTGCTGTGACTCTTTTGTTTTTGTTTCAAATGTTTTTCTGATTAGATTATTAAATTTTACGAAAAAAAATACGCAAAATGGCTATATTAGTTCTTTAAAAATGTACAGGAAAGTTCAAAAATAAAGCCCTGTTGACTTTAAAATAAATAACCCTGTACAAACTGTTTTTTTTTTAATTATATAATGGATATAAATAGTCCATAACGTAAATGAATCAGTTAATTTGGACTAAAACAATTGAGTTTTTAGATAAAAATATTAAGCGACACAGATATGAACAGAAAAATACCCCTTTTTCCTCATTTTTTTGGTTAATTCTGGTTAGTTTTGGTTAGTAGAAAAAAACCGAAACTACCACCTTAAATACCTGCAATAAAAAAGAAAATTAGAATATAAAGGTTATATTTTAACAACAAAAAACTTTGAAAATATACACTAACTGACAGAAATAAAGGAGTATTTTTTAGACATAAGGAACCATTACTCAATATTTTTAGGTCGAACGCCATAAATAAATTAAATATACACGAATTTAAAATATCTAGGGCACATATTTATTAAAAAATGTGGCTTGTCTCGTTAAATTAAAACCAGATATTGGCCCTAAGCCAAATTTCATTACTTCTTTTAATAACTAATATTGTTAATGTACTATAAGACTAAAGGTTAGAAAAAATAAAAAACAATTTTCTGATTAATTTTTATTTTCATGTTTCATACTTTAAATAATCTTTGTTCTTTGTTGCTATAATAGTAAAAATATTTTAGTTTTAATTTTATTATTGACGTAGGAGGTTAAATGTAAATTCCAAAATTGTGGCCAACGTTTTTATTAAAACATAAGAAAAATTAAGCAACAAAGACTTTTACGTCTTATCCGATTAATACAATTTTATTTAAATACTGGTACTTGTTTTAATACATTGATTTTAAGAGCTAGTATAATATACTTTGATTTTAAAATGTTTAAAAAATCCTGTTTTATGATGATCATGACGATTTCTTTTTGATAGTTCGTATATAGAGGTAAGGGCAAAGTTAATTTACTTAATTACTTTTAAATAAATAAAAAAAAAACAGGTAGAATCTTACAGGTACGCCGCAAAGACATGGCGCTTATTATCACAGTCAGCTGGATTATACCTTAGAATTTTGGATTGTAGAGGTGAGAATCACTATCTTTGTGTTACCAAAATGGCCCTCAAATTGAACTAAACTAAAATGGCGCTGTTGTTCCCAAGAACCGTTTTTAAACTAATAACCTCGTTGTTTTAAACTCAACTTTATATATTGCGATCAAGGTCATTGGTTCTCATTGGTTCACTTCACTACACTAGCGCCTCCTATTTAGTGCTATTCTGAGGCCACTTTTTGAGCAAAACAGATATAAAGTAGGGTGATCTGGTGATACTGAATGTAAAACAAGAATAACAGAACCAAGCTGTAGCCTGGGCAATCTATTCGAGTAAATCCTGATGTTTGTTGGGATGTAGAGTAAAAAAGAAAAAATATTTAAACGTTAAGTTTTGTTAAATCTTAAGTAGCTGGTTTACCTAATAATAATAGGAAGCACGTGACTAATAATTCGAATGGTAAAGACTGCTCTGACTTAAAAATTCTAGTACAATAAGAGTTCTTTAAAGCATAAGCACTATAAAAGGAAAAGAAATTTGTACTTTAAACAAATTAGGTAGTTGGTAAAGGCTTCGTGGCTAATTAGGATTTTAGTAAAAAAAATATGTACCTGACATACACGACTAAAAAAATTATAGCAACTGTTTTATTTTATTTGGGATTGGATAAGAAAACAATTTGTTAAGTAATTTTTTTTAATTTTAATCGTATTTAAATTTTTTATTGTCAACCTTTGTATTTTAAATATATAGCCCTGACGGCTTTCTCTTAAATTTTGTTGTACAAAAGAGAAAGGTTATTTCCATTAATAACAATAATAATAAAAAATCGCAAAATAAGCCATTATCAACAGCCTGTTGTTTTAACAACGAACATTTTTAACAGCCCTTAATTGAAAATGTTTCAAAAATATTTTCCGCATTTTCATGTAAATACGAAAAACGTATATTGTTTGTATGCGGAAAATAGGATTTAGCCGACCGGAATGGGTAACCATTTGTTTTTATCGATTTAAAGCAAATAGAAATGTGTCTCCTTTTTATAGATTGCTATAGGTTCTTTAGTTACCAGGGTTTAATTATTTGTGTTTTTTGTCATAAGACGTAGGGCGTGGTCAGTAACTGAATATTAGTAAACATTCTGTGACATTTTGTGTAGATTATAAAATCTATATACTCTACAACCTGCAAGGATAACATTACCCAGTAATTGATGCGGGAAAGTTTGACTGTTAATCATTTAACATCAGTTAGATAGCATTTAAAATGCCAAGGAAGATCTTGGCGAAAAGTGTGCATAATTCCGTAAGGAATACAAACGGCAAACGGATATACTCTCGGTTATGATTTCTACGATTATATAAATATATACAGGATGTAAAAAGTATGATACTCACGATTATAATGGGCGATAGTGGAGCTCAAAACAAATCGAAAAAGCCAAGAACATATGGGTCAAAAGGTGGCGAAATATGGCCTTTCAAAGTTTAAAAAAGTTGGCAACACCTCGTTCGTTTCATTGCAGCGAGTCGGAACGTCGAACGTTTTTTGCTAGGTTTAGCATATTTACACTTTTTTTTAAGAGTCCATTCGCGCCGCGAAAGTTGGATCCAATTTGGGGTTCGGGGCATAATGTTTTTCTCAAAAACGGTATAAGTTATCGATAATTTTCAAAAATTATATGAAAGCCAACACTTAAATCTAGGCTTTTGCTGTAATAGTTTTTAAATTTGGATTTATTTTTTAATATTTCCTTGAGTGAAAGTCACCCTGAAATTCCAATTTATTTTAAAAAAATTTCCATTTTGAAATTAAATTTAAAAAGTAAAAAGCAATAACCTTAAATAAATTGTTTGGGTTTTTTTATTTTGGTAATTAAAAAAAATTTTAGTTGTTTAATTAAACCAAAAGATTAGGCTAAATACCCATTTTAAATACACAAATTATTATGTTTTAAAACAGTACTTTTTTATTTTGCTTAAAAAATAGGATTTCTCAGTTGCACACATTTCGTTTTCAAAAATCTTTGGTACATTTTGCACTACGGTTGTCGTAAATTTAAAACATATTTAAAAACAAACAAAAATATCGCGGCCGGGCCGGTGAGCAAAATGTACAACTGACTTTACCCACAAGGCTTTCAGGTAGGTCTGTTGCAAATTTTTTTTTAACGTTTTAACTGAAAAAAAATATTTTTATTTGATATAGTAGTAATAAAAGTTAGACACTTGTCAATCTGTTATTGAAAAAATCACAAGAAAATGAAGTTCACTAACAAAGAATACGGTGATATTGTTTATGTGTATGGGTATAACAATAATTATTAAGCATGTGCACCAAAGTGTCTAACTTTTGACAACGGTCAAACTTGATTTCTTATGAGTAATAGTTTGAAAGCGCCAACTAAGATTGGCGACACCCACAATTAATAATTTTTTTTGCCAAAACTTTATAGTGAAATATCTTAAACGATGGAAAATTTACAAAAAAAAATATTGTTGGTTTTCGATTCAAAATTTTAAAAAATTAATTCGGGCCTTCATTTTAGCCTGACTTACCAATCACCCTGTATATATATATATATATATATATATATATATATATATATATATATATATATATATAAATATATATATATATATATATATATATATATATATATATATATATATATATATATATATATATATATATATATATATATATATATATATTTTATATATATATATATTTATTTGATCTTTTTTCTAGAAAAATATTTTTTCCTGGACCAAAAATTTATTTCTGAATAAAAATAGAAAAGTAAAGTTGCCGATTGATGAGAATCATTACCAGGGATCGCAAAATCAGCTGCTGTCGTGCTGGCTATAAAATTTGAGTCGTATTTTTGCAGGCCGGAGTTTGTCTTTACAGCATAAATTCTGAAAAAGCCATAAAATAAAAGACGATTTAAACATATCGCTCCCATTTTCGCGTAAATACAAAAATCGATTTTTGCTTTTTTGCTTCAAACACACAGTTAAGCAAAGCAAAATATTTTACTTATCCCTTTTCTATGCTAATTTCGATGTATTGTCATTACAGCTTTAATAATATTTAGGAAATATTTGCTGTTATGCGAAAAAATAACGTTTGTCTAATAATAATGAATGATTTTAATATAAAAAAATAGTTATGCAATTTGTGTCGGGTAGAGTTAATAAAAAAATTAAATAAAAGTTTACCTCAATTTTTAATAAGTGGCAATGTGCAGCTTGTCTTATTAAAAGAAAGTATAACGCAATCAAAACTACTTTGTTATTTAAATAGCTAATATCCAGACAGAAAGACAAGTGTTAAAAAAATTTAAACGGAAAATCTTCTCCGAAAGTAACAAGGATCTTTAATATTAATAACAACTATTTATAAAGAAGCATTAATGGCTTAGTATCAGGTTGCATATCGTACTGCAAAAACCATTAGCTGTTGAGATGGTGATTATAAAAAAGAAAGCTGAAAACAATATATTACTTATGTTATTGAAATAAAAAAGGGTTATAGTAAAAGATATTTGAGCAATAAATATTAAGGGAGAGGGGGGGAATGGGGCATTAATGGAAATTGTATTTTGGTAATATGCTGAATAAATAAAAGAACGCTATGAGATGCAGCATTTATTCTTATTTACCGATGTAAAATAATATTTAAAGAAAATGTTACTAAAAGGATTGACTTTAAAAAAAAAAAAATCATTTGCCCCTTGCCCACCCCGGCGGGCAATAATGCGCACGGGGTGGGCAATGGTCCCCAAAAAATCTTTGGAGAAAAATA
Organism: Listronotus oregonensis; assembly: GCA_019359885.1. NCBI lineage: Eukaryota > Metazoa > Arthropoda > Insecta > Coleoptera > Curculionidae > Listronotus > Listronotus oregonensis. Next base: position 3,678 of record JAHBCN010027477.1, on the reverse strand, counting down.
TTTTTTTTTCAACATTAACATCAAAACTAGTTAATCCCCCAAAATCTTAAGTTTAAGAAAGCAAAGTATTTATAATTTTTGGAGTTCTAATGTACAGGCTGCATGGTTCCCCAAAAGAACATAACACACAGGGGCCATAACCTTCATTCTTCCAATTTCTCCACACAAAACATATCTCATTAGATTTGGAGGTTGTTTTGGGCTGATGGTATGAAGCTTAAGTCGATATCGTCTAACTGTCATCGTCCCCATGTCTGACAAACCTCCTCCAGTGAGTCATCAAGACTCAGGTGTTGCCTCTCTCTTCATTTTTTGTTTGCCTTTATTTTTTTCTGTCTTGTGTTTTTTTTTTCAAAACATTTCCTTACAGTTTTCTTCTTGAAGATTTTTTTTTCCTTCTTTTTTTTGGTTTTCTTCTCTTGATCTTTTCTTTTCTTGGGTTTTTAATTTTCCTTGACAGGTGTGCTTGTAAGTATTTTCTAACATTGTTTCTTTCGATTATTCCTTTTAACTCCTTTTAACTTGTTTTGTTGGTATAGGAGCCATGTCAAAAGGAAAGAATTCTCTTTGGATGTACCTTGGGTTATTGTAATCAACTAAAGCCTTTGGTCCCCTATAAGGCAATGTAACGTTAGGTTCTGGTTCAGTATCTTAGGCAATGAAACGTTAGGTTTTGGTCCCCTGTCAGGTAATGACATTGCTTTGGTATGGATAAAAGGAGGATCATCTTCGTTCGAATATTCTACAGTGTAATTTGTTACTTGATTGGAAGGGCAAAATCATCTTCATTAAATTTATCCGGTTTAATGGATAAATTCCTGAAGCACGAAATCCTGAAATGGCCTTTCCATTGTGGCGACTTTCAAAAACCCGGTTCAATAATTCAGCGACATCATATTCTGTTTTTTTTTTATGGCCAGGGGGATAGGAAAAACTCGTATTCTCTATAGAGAGCGTTCTTGAGGGCACTGAAAAATGTTAAATCTAAGGGCTGAAGATGATCTGAGGTGTGGGGGGAAAAAATGAATATTATTGTCCTTCAAAAATTTAAGCCGGAACGAAATATGACTTGAATGGTTTCTAGCACCAAAGGATGGGGTCTTTTTCAGTAGGCTTTGATGTTTTGCGAAATGAGATAACCACTCACAAAAAAACCAGAATTAACCAACCATTTTTGGAAATTTGTATAAAGCACCAAGTCCATTTTTTTTTAGAGTTGTTGGCATTCTCTTGGAGGATAAAAAGTGGGGGGGATTAACCGAAGCACTCATACAGAAAACAAAAATTATGGTCCTTCCTTTTCAGCGGATATAGGGAGCCCACTTTTTCCCCCCTTGGCCCCTAAACCTTTGGCATTTAGCTTGAACGGTTGTTATATGTTTGCCCATGTTGAATATTCTTTTTTGGTTAAATTTAAACTTCTGATGGAATTTCAAGATTAGTAAAATAATTTTACAGCCTTTAAAAAGGATGAAATTCGATTCAAGCTAGAACCCCAGGCTGTCTTATTTTTCCCCAGGAACTCTTTTTGGAAAAAAGCCATGTTTTTTCCGCTACCCCCTTTTTCGATTGAAGTTATGGGAAATTTGTTGTTCTGCATACCAAAGCTGCCTTCTTAGCCCATCAGGTGTCACCCCAAAAAAAAATTTTTTAAATAGCAAAAATATTCTTTTAATCGCACTCTATTTGCTTTAGAATACAGTCTTGCGGCCCAATCGAGGTGGTTGCAGATCTTCTTCTAGCAGCTTTTTCGGGGGGGAGATTCAGGTTGTTGAAAGATCTTCCCACTTCCCCCAATTTTTTTTTCCCTCATTCTTTATGGCGTCCAGCGCATTTTGAGGCCAACCGTGTAAGACAGGATAGCAGTCTTATGTATAATTTTAGGATCTGAAACAATAAATAAACCCTTTGTCACTAATTACTATTTAATTATATAAGGGGGAACGTGCGCATTAATGCGCAGATTGTCTCTTTTTTTTATGTTTTATAAATTGAGATATGAAAAATCAACTTTGAATCATCATTCAAATCCGCCAAAACATTCCAAAATACTAGATTTTTTTAAAAATATGGCAATTCAAAATTGGTAAAAATTGTGAACTTACCGCCTTGTTTTCTGATGCCGGGGAATTGTAAAAAAAATTGAAAAATCGATAAGTCATCTCAGGCGGTCGTTCAAACTAACATCACCAACGGTCGCGCCAAGAATTCCTCAGTCACGTAGCACAGAGCAGCACTGGTTGAGCGCTCCGGTGACCCGCGAAATTTAAAATATCTTGGGCGCACGATTCCCCCCCGCACCATTCCCCAACTCTCCCTTAATAAAATGAAATCATGTAATGCGCGTACATTCCTTTACAAATGGCCGAATCTTCATATTTTTAATTGTGCTTAGTTAAAAGATTTCAAAGATATAATGGAATAAACAATATTACAAAAGATAGTTTTTATACTTTATTAAAGATCAATTTTGAAAAAAAAGACATGTAACCATTTATATTTATGTGTGCATGTTTTTTTTATTACCAAAAGGTTAGATGGTACACGTGTCAGGTTTTTACTTTAAAGTAGAATGTTAATCGTTCCTAGAAGATTAAAAAAGCAGAAAATAAAAAACCATGGATACCATCTGTTTGTCTTCTTGCTCTCGCTTTACTTGCTAATATAATTAAACATCTTAATATTATAAATAGTACTTTGCAAAGCGGCTATGTTAATATATTATCAATTTCAAAACAAATATTAAATTAATAATAAAGCTTAACTTGTGGAAAAGGCTAATAAAAGAATAATTTTTATTCGTTTTAGCACCTAAGCGAATAATAGATTAACGAATTTTAAACAATTTTATTTAAACAGGCAAATGCTATTTTAAATGGATACCAAATCCTGTTAAGATTATTCTTATTAGCATGTTAACATTTCAAGAGATGTTAAAAAAACCTTCTGGTATATAAAGTGATAAAATCCTAGACCTAGAATTTTTTTTTTTAATTTACTTTCTTCAGAACAAAAGAAATACCCCTTACTGAAATATAAAGCTATTACATGTTTGTTTTTACTTGCATATATTTATGCGACTTAAGTCCCTCATAGATGATTCTTATTGAAACAAAAGTAAAAAACGCCAGCTAGCTAGCTTAAGCTGGAGTGTAAGCAGTAGGATAACAAAGCTTTAATATTTTTGGTACCGGATGCTTTTTTAACGCTATGCATATCTCGAGATTTCTTTCCCTTAAAAAAAAAATTCTTAAACCCGTCGAGCGATATTTATTAAAAATAGTGTTACGTCGGAATAGTGGCCGCAAGATGACGCATCTTTCAGCAAAAATACCAAAATTCATTAAGTCCTTTAAATGTTTAAGATTAACTTATAATTTTAAGAGAGTAACTTAAAAGCTCACCTTATTCCACATCAATTTTTATTAAAGATTTTTTTTGCTATACTGCATAATAGTGGTGGAGGAAGCTAACCAAATATTTAAGGTTTATCTCCACCTATCTTTCTAAATATTCATCCAAATTTAACGAGATTAATTTTTTTTTATTCTTCTTCCCTGGAAGCCGTCTTGGCTTACTACCGGAAACAAATCAGGCTCTTGGGCTTTTTGTGCCTAATCTCCCATTATCTTTTATACAATCCTCCCATTAATTTTGTTCCTTCTACAAGTCTGTTAA
>JAHBCN010027476.1:0-10057 GCA_019359885.1 Listronotus oregonensis | reverse complement strand
GGAAATTTTTTTAAATTTTCTCTCACGCACCTTGTTTGAAAGCCCCCAAGTGTTGCAAGGCTCCCTCTGGTATATGCCCCGGGTTGCATGGATAATCTAAATAGTTTTGGTAAGGGGAAAATTTTTTTTTCCCCCCTTAAATTTGGTTCTGCTCAAAAAAATTTAACAATGAAAAAGGGCAGTTAATTTGTGGTTTTTTTTATTAGGGAAAAACACTAAAAATCACAAAATACGCTCAAAAAGGCTACTTAAACCCCTTTTAAAAATGTTGCCTTGGAAATTAACCTAACATATTTAAAAAAATTTTTTTTATGCGCTGTTTCAAACCAAGATCATCTTTTTCGTGCAAAATTTTGATAAAATTTTTCCCCCTTTTGTAGTCGGTTTGTTGGGTTTTCCCAAAAACCCAAGGCTTTGGGGGAGAATTGGGCATAAACCACGTCGGGTCTCTAACGATTTTTTCTAGTACCGCATTGCTTTGGACCCGCCATTACCTTAAGAAAAAAAAGGGTTATAAATTTGAAATAATTAGGATGTGTTAGCTAAGGCATTTAATAGCCATTATCCACACTGGCAGACGGCATTAATTTATAATTTAGAATACATAAACAACATTTTGGACAAATCCAAATATACAAGAATTTCTTTTAATTCTTTTGTTTCAAAAAAGAAGAAGTGAATAATATACAGCAGTAAGTAATAAATTATTATAAATTAATTATTTTACTAATATATTATTAAAATAAAACGGCAATTTTCTAGAGAAAAAAAGCAAATATTTTGACTATTCTAGATGCTAATACCACCTAAATTTCTCAATAAAATGTAATAAAGTTGAATTATATTAAAAAAACCTGTTAAAACCCCAAAAAGTTCTGCAGTATTGGTCAACATGACAAAATCTTTTCTACATGTTTCATAGCAAAGGTTTAAAGTAGTTTATGTAAATACAGGTAACATTTAATATACTAAAGTATAAATGTTACTTTTTAGTAGGCCTGCTATGCACAGTATTTTTGTAACTACGATTTTATTGCTGAGAAAATTTAAAGTTTAATCATCCGCAAATAAGGATGTATTGTTAATTTACATTCCAAGTCTTTTAGTCAGATACAAATAGTTGTTTTAAAATCAAAATTTTTTTAAATAAAAAGGGTAATATTTTCATATAAAAAAAATAAAATTTGACATAAATTTCACCGCAAAAATTTGGGATTTTAAAAAAAAGAAATTCTCGGATTAAAAACTTTAAACCCCCAACTTTTTCACTTTAATTTTCTTTTTCCGGGGAAAAATCCTCGGACTCCCCCTTTTTGTTGGTTTTGGGATTCCATACTTCCAAATACCCCGGTATGTGGGGGGCTAATGTTAAACCCGCCAAGGGCCGGGCCCTACCCAATGGCCCTGTTCCCCCACCTTTTTTGTAAAAAAAATTTTAAAATTACTTTGTTAGAGTGCCAAACCTTTTTTTCATATTCTGTGTAAGGTAATTATTTTTTTATATTGTTTTATATATTTAATTGATTTTAAACGCAAAACCCTAAATTAAATTATTTTTTGACAAATAGTTAACATTTAAGTTATTTATTCCAAGAGTTTTTTTTTTTTCCCTTTTGTTAAAACAAGTTTATTTTAGCGAAAAATTTCATTAAAGATCATATTTTCAAAAAAGCAAGCTGACATTTTAAAAAGGGGTAAATAATTTCAATAGGGGAATTTAAAAAAACAGTTTTTAGCTTTTTTGTACCTTTTAAAAAATAATCGTTGTAAACTTGAATACTTTTTTTTCCCCGTCCTATTAACAAAAATCATAAAAAACTTCTGTTTTTATCTGCAAAATCTGAAAAGGGTTATTGTACTGTTTTTTTTTTTTCTTTACCTTCATTAGAATATTTAAACTTCCTTTTTTGTTTAACTTTTATATAAAGCCCCCAAAAAAATAATTGTGCATTATATTTTAAAAAGTAAAAATAAAATAGATATTTTACCTAAGGGAATTAAAATATTGAAAGGGTTTAAAAAGGGGTTCACTTTTTATACAGCGGGAAAAAGTATGATGCTCACTATTTAATTGGGAGATAATGGTGCTTTTTAAACCAAAATTGAAAAAGCCAAAAATATGTGTCAAAAGGGTTTTAAATTTTTTCGAAATATTTTTAAAGTTTAAAAAAAATTTTTGGGAACACCGCGCCCCTTTCCCTTTTGGGGAGTCGAAACTGAACGTTTTTTTCTGGGGTTTTATATATTTTTAAAATTTTTTTAAAAAATGTTTAAAAATTTTCATACAAAAATAAAAACTTCTTTGGTACTTTAACACTACGGTTTTTTCGTTTAAAACATATCGGCATTTTTTTCCCCATTTAAAAACAAACAAAAATATCGCGGCTGGGCTGGTGAGCCAAAAAAGTACAAAATGACTTTAATTCACGTACAAGGCTTCTAGGAGCTCTGGTCCAAATGTTTTTTAACCTTTTAACTGGGGCGAAAAATTTTTTTTTTTTTTTTATTTTGGGGGGAAACATTTAAAACTCAGATTATTTTTTTCCCAAAAGAATCTACTGATAAGCGATTAACACGAAAGTTTCCAATTTTAAAATTTTTGAAATAATTTTTTAAAGTTCTTTAAATTTGACATCGTTTAAAAATATCTTTAAGTTTTAGACACATATGTCATATAAACTTTTTTACTTTTTTAAGCTTACTACCCCCCTGTATAACGAATTTATATTAATAAAATTTTTCGAATATAATCTTTTACTATTATTTATAAAAACATTAAAAAAAAAGTTCTAACTCAACGTTTTTAAAAAACCCTAAAAAATCCCGAGAATTGTGTTGGGGACCGATTTGGCTTAAATTTTATAATATAACTTTATAACAAAACCAAACAAATAATAAAAAATAACACCATAAAAAATAGTAGCCATTCAGACCAAAAGGAAAAAAAGAATTTAAAAGGGAAAAGATCTATTTTTTAAAAATTAAAAACAATTTTATTTTTGTCTGCAAAACACAAGTGAAATTGTTTTTGAACTATATCATTAAACATTTTGACTAATTTTTTCTTCTACCAACTTTGTTTCTTGAAGAGTTCGCCTATAATAGTATAAAATTTTTTTTAATCGGGGAAGTGTTATATTATTTTATTATTATTTTTCAAAGATCCGACATGACGTACCCCTGGCTCCGACTCCGGGCATCATGCGGAAGGGGGATCCTATCGAAAACCTGGGTCCGCTTGGTCAGTGATTTCGGCCAAATTTTTTTTCTCAGTAAACGGGGACCCAAGGAAACAGATTTCTGTATTTTCTTCACCAGTTTTTGGGTAAATGGACGGGGAAATCCCTTTAGCCCCCCCAACACACTTTTCCCCCCAAAAACCCCGCAATCGGACAACCAATCCCCGTTTTCCGGAATAACCTCCAAGTTCGCCAAGGATTCTAATTTTGCCCTTTTCCCCGCCCCTTTATATCTTTTTTTTCCGCGGGGGTGGGCTAATCCATAGAGTTATTCCGTTTACCGAAGAACGATATCGGGGTTTTTGGCGCGAATTTGGGTAGTGGGAATGCAAAATTTCAATATAGGGACAGTTGTCATTTTCCACTACTGCCTCGATATCGCAGGAAAAAAGGGAGAATCGTTTTCATCGATTCCGTAATAATGTCTGAGGTGACATAAAGCCCCGAAGCGCATCGTTTTCGGGGATGAAACATAATAGCATACGGGAAAAGTGACAATAAGGGCATAAGTGTTTGGAGTTGTGCCACGGGCCCGGGGAAAGGGGATCAAGTGTAAGAAAACTGGTTCGGTATAAAATGTTTTTACACCCCATCCGGGGTATCTATGGCCCTTGGTCTAGATTTGATTACAGTTTTTAAAAAACCCCAAATGAGGCCCGGGGTATATTAGTTTTTTAGGGAAAAATACCCTTTTCGGAAAAGTAAGCATCTGTTTTGTTTTAACCATTCTTACGGGTTTAGACTCAGGTCTTATAAGGTTTGGGTGTGTTTGATCTATTGCAAATCTGAGACCGAATTTCTTCCTTTGCTCCGCTACCTTAATAAAATGCCCCAACATTTATTTTTTATTATTATATTTTTTTTTAACCCTAAAAATAAAATTAAATGCATATAAACTTTTGGGATATTTATTTTTTCCGAATCTATACTTTACAAGCCCCTTTTTAATTTTATTTATTAAAAGGCCATCCCCTTTTTAAAAGAAAGTTTTTAAAGTTTTTTGGGTTTCAAAAAAAATATTATGGTTTTCTTTTAAAATATAATTAGGAATAAATTTAGATTTTTTAGAAAGAAACAAAAATATTATCAAATTTAAATGTTCTGTTTTATTTTAAACAAATCGGGATTTCTTAAACTACTATTTTACAAAAAACCAAAAAAAAAAACAAAAGATTATCAAGTTTAAAATTACCTTTTTAAAAAAAACCAACAATTTTAGGTAGAATGATTAAAATTTATTTTTCCCAAGAAAAAAAAATTAAATTTTTTTTTTGGGAATAAAAGGGAATCATTATAAAAATTTTTATTATTATAAAATTAAAAAATAAAAAAGGGTTTTTTTTTATTTTATATTTTAAATTTTAAAATTTTTAAATTTTAAAATTCATTTTTAGTCACATATTAGCAAAATTTTATTTTTTGAAAAATTTTTTTAAAAAAAATTTTTTTTCTAAAAATTTAAAAAAAATTTTTTTTAAAAAATTATTTTATTTTTTAAAAATTAATGTTTTTTATAAGTCCCTTTTTTAAAAAATATGAAAAAATTTCTAAAAATTTAAAAAAAAAAAAAAAAAAAAATTTTTTTAAAATGGGCAAAAAAAATTGAAAAAATTTAAAATAATTTTTTAAAAAAGGGGAAATAAAGAAACAATTTTTTAAAAAAAAATTTTTAAAAAAATTTTGAAAAAACTAAAAAAAAATTTTAAAAAAAATCCATTTTTTAAAATTTTTAAATTAAGTATATAAAATTTGTTCAAAATTTAAAATTTTAAAAATTTTTTTTTTCCTTTTTCGGGAAAAAATTTTTAAATTAATAAATTTTTTTATTTTTTAAAATTTTTTTCTCATTTTTTTAAAAATGGAAAAAAAAGAAGTTTTTTTAATTAAAGGCATTTCCACCGCTTTATTTAACCTTTTTATATTTCTCCCTAAATCAGACTTTTGAGCCCGATGACAAATTGGGAAAGAGTTTTTTTCCCCTTCCCCCTGGCAACTAAAGTTCATTGGGGGTTGGAACAGGAATTTACCGGTCCTTGCAAAACCAAATGTTCCACGGAGGAGGTAAGCCCTTTTGGGACGTCCGGGGCCCCCTGGATGAATCCCCCCCCCCAAACCTGTTTGTTGGGGATGGTTTACCCTTCCCGGAAATCGGCGTCGGATTTTGACCCCCTTTTTAAAAGGGGTTTTTTTGCCCCCGGTCACCCACCCTTGCCCCGTGATTTTTGGGGCCCCTTTTCGGCGGTTTCCCGGCTGGCCAGCCTCCTTTTCACTTTTCCCCAAAAAAAACTTTCTTTCCGTTTACTGTTTGAATCAAAAAACCCCTTTTTCTGGCGGTTCTGCCCCCCTTTTCCCCCGGTTTGGAACCCGGATTTTTTTCCCCAACCCCTTTTTGGGGAAAATTGTTTTGGGTTCCCCCCGTGAAATGGGCCCGGGTTTTAGGGGCCCCCTTTTTTGGAAACATTCCATATTTCACACCCTTTTTCCCCCGGTTTTTGGGGGGTCACTTGAAAGGTTTCCCCGCCCGGTCCCCCCTTTTTTTTTGCCCCATTAAAAAGGGGGTTTTGTCCACTTTTTTTTTGTGCTAGGAAAGTAATAGTCCACCACGGCAACCCCCAGAGGGTTCCGGGTTCCTGTATCTAAGGGCCCCCGTTGAAACATGATGCCATTCATTTATCACAGGGTTTTTAAATTTTTTGAGTTAAACCTTGTCCCCATCTTTTTTTTGGATCCGTCCCTACCCCAGGACCCTGGGGGGGCCCAACCAGACATTTTTTGGGAAACAAAAAAAGAAAACCCCAAAATTTTAAAAGGGGTTTTTTTTTTACCCCAGTAATATCCTAAAAGGAAGTTTACCCCAAAAGGTAAAAAAATAGATAAAAGAAAAAAAAATTTTTTTTTCGAGATTTGTTTAATTTCTATTCTTTCTAAATTTTTGGGAGAAAAAATGGTTGTAGTTTTTTCCTTTTTGAGATAAAAAACCCCCCTTTTTTTTCCCTTTTTTCAGCAGTTGGAAATTTTAATTAAAAAAATTTTGGGAAAAAGGGGTTTTTTCACTTTCTTTGTCTTCCCTTTTGGGTTTTTTAATGTAAAAAAAGTTTATAGAAGCATTATTTTTAAAACTAAAGGAATAAAAAAACCTATACTTTTTAAAATTTAAATTTCAAAAAATTAAAACAGTACAGGGTTTTTAAAAAAAAAAAGGGGGAAAAATTCAAACCAACATTTTAAGGGTTATATTAAATTTTATAATTAATAAAATAATTAATTTTTAAAAAATTTTGCAAAACAAAATACTTTTTAAAATTTTTTGAATTAGCCAAAAAAATTTTTAAAATTTTTAAATAATTTAAAAATATATATATAAATATATATATATATATATATATATATATATATATATATATATATATATATATATATATATATATATATATATATATATATATATATATATATATATATATATATAAAGGGTGATTTATGATGAGTTTTTTTTTTTAAATGTGTAAAAAAAAGTCGTTAAAAAAAAAAAACCCCTTTTTTTTTAAATAACTTTTTTTAATAACCTAAAAAACAAAGTTACAAAAATTTTTTAAAAATTAGTGGGGCCCCCAACGAAATAGATAGTTTATTTTTTTTCGTTTTTTTTTTGTGTTGTTTTTTTGGTGGGGCAGTCGTATTGCTTTTTTTTAAAAAGACGGGGGGATAATTTTAATTTTAAAAAAAACCCAAAATGGAAAAACCCCAAAAAAAAAAAATACGTGGATATGTTCTTTTTTTTGGAAAATGTCAAACCTCAAACGTTGTTTCGAGATTGAACGGGGGGGGATTGGGTTTTTTTTTTTTTCTGGACCCAAGTTTTTCGGGTAAATTGCAAGTCAGGTCTTTTTTTAAAAGAAAAAGCGTGAAAAAAAAATTTGGGAAAAAAACACGACGTGCCCCCAAACCCCAAAGCCCCGGGAGGTGACAATTTTTTTAAACGGGGGCCCTGTTCCCCCAAAAAATTTTTAAATAACAGCTACTATTTGATTAAGGGTGCTTGATATACCTTGCAATATATTTTTTTATTTTTTTACCCTTAATTTAAAACTAAATAATTTGAGCGTGCAAAAACTCAAAAGTAGTATCTTTTGGTCAGTTCATATTTATAAAAGAAAATATTTTTATAATTGACAGGAAAAATTTTTTTAATTTTTTTTTTTTTCCCCTTTTGACAATGTCTTTAAAAAAACCTTTTTTTTTTTTTTTTAAAAAACCCAACATTTTTAAAAAAAACCCCTTTTTTTTGAGCTGTTAAATAAACCCAAACCCAACAAAAAGAAGTTTGGGGGGCAATAATTCCTTTAACGATACTGGACCTTCATTTATTTTTCTTTTAAACCCTTTTTTGGAAAAATTTTTTCCCCAAAGGGTTTTTTTTTGGGGGGGAAAAAATCAAATTTTGGGAAAATAGTTAGAAAATAAAAAAAAGGGGTTTTGCGGCAACTAATAAGGGGAAAAATAATGATCCCCCTTTTGGGGCTTGGGGGGAAAATTTTTTGGGGGGGTTACAATAACGAAGTGTATAAAAAGGGGTTAAAAAATGATTACCTAACAAGTTATTTTTTTTTTAATAAAAAAAAAATTTTCAAAACTTTAAGCATATAAAACATTTTGTGTTTTTTTTTTTGGGATGCAGATATTTGCAAAAATTTTTCTTTTCCCCCCTTATTTTTTTTAAAATTTTTCACTTTTATTATAAAACAAAAAAAATTTTAAATTTTTTTTTTTTTAACAGTTAAAAAATCATTTTATTTTTTAGTTTAAAAAATTTTTTAAAATTTTAAATTTTTGGGGCCAAAATTTTTAAAATTGGAAAAAAAAAATTTTTTTGGTTTGAAATGGGTATATAGACAAAAATATTAAAAAGATTCGCTCCCCAAACAAAATTTTATTTGGGGAAAAAAAGATATTAGTGACAATTTGGTCAGCAAGTTCCAAAAAACTGCGAATTTTAAATTTTTTATTATTTTGAGAAAATGACCCAAGCTGAATGGGAAACCAAAAAAAAGGGGAAATTTTGGAGAACGAAAAAAAGTTTTTCCGTGCAACTGGACATTCGGGGAAAAAAAAAACAAAAAAAACAGATGATTTAAAGGGGGGATCATCCACACCATACTTTCCCCCGAATGCCCGGGGGAAAAAAAACCCCAAAACGAAGGGGCAAAGGGGGAAAAATACAAAAAAAGACGAGAAATACGGGGGGAATTTTTTAAAAATTAAAAAGGAAAAAATTATCCAAAAAAAACGAAAAAAAAAACCACAGAAAAGGGGGAAAAACGCATAACCAAGGGGGGAAGATAACCAAAAAGGGGCCCCCCAACAAGATTGCTAATACAAGGGGGAACCCAAATTGCAAAAATGTGAGACGGGGGGAAAAAAAAACCCCCCCCCTTTTTTTTTGTAGGGGAAAACTTTGGGAAACCGGGGGAAAAGGGGATTTTTTAAAAAGGGGAAAATTTAGCCCCGGGGGTATATAAACCCAAACCCAGCCCCGGGGGTTATACAGATTTTTAGAATGAACAAGACTAATGGGGGGTTGATACAAAAAATAATGGGGGTTGGGGACAAAAAAACCCAAGATGCCACTTTTCCGGGGGGGGAATTAAGACGGCTCCCAGGGAAGAACAAGAAGAAGAAGAGTAAAAAAGAATCCCCCCAAGAAGACAAAAATTTTTTTTGTGAAATTTACCCGTTTTTTATTTTTAAAAATTATTTTATTTAATAAGAGTTATCTAGTATTTGTGGTGACGATTTATATTACCTTTTAAAAAATTTTAAAATTTTTTTTTCTTTATTTTAATTATTCACAAATTTTTGGGGGAAAAAAAAGGGATAACTCCAAAACGGGAAAATTAATTTTTTATTTTTGTGAAATTTACCCGTTTTTTTTTTTCGATATTTTTTATTTAATAAAAATTTTTAGTATTTAATGTGGTAGACAATATTCAGTAGTAACTTAAACAATTTTAACTTTTTTTTTTATTTTAATTATTCACAACGGTTTTTAAAAAAGAGTAAGATGACACTTAACAACGCAAGACATTGATATTATTTTTGTGAAATTTACCACGCTTTTTATTTTAATTTTTTATTTTATTTAATAAGAGTTATCTAGTATGTATGTGGTAGACAATGATTCAGTAGTGAACTTAAAAAACCCAAAAAATTTAAAATTTCATTATCTTTTTTTAATTTTTCACACAACGTTTAAAAAGGGGAAAGTAAAAACCCCCCCTAAAAACCCAAAAAACATTAGATATTATTTTTTGGAAATTTTCCACCCTTTTTTTATTTTACGAATTATTTTTTTTAATGATTATCTAGTAGTTTTAGACAATGTTTTTTTAGTGAAAATTTTAAAAAAAATTTTAAAATTTTATTATTTTTTTTTAAATTTTTCCCCCAAAAACTTTTTGGGGGAAGAAGAGTAAGATAAAAATTCCAAAAAAGGGGGGGCTTAGATATTATTTTTGTGAAATTTACCACGTTTTTTTGTTTTTTTTTTATTATTTTTTTTTTAATAAAAGTTTTCTATATGAAAGTGGGGGAAAAAAATTTGGAGTGACACTTTTAAAAATTTTGAAACCCTTATCTTTTTTTTAAAAATTTAAATTCACAAAGTTTTAAGAAGAAGAAAAGGGGCACCCCCTTTTAAAAACGCAAGACATTTGATATTTTTTTTAAAATTTTTTCCCCGCTTTTATTTTTAATTTTTAATTTTTTTTAATAAGAGTTTTCTTTTGTATGAAAGGGTAGACAAGATTCGGGGGTGACAC
>JAHBCN010027475.1:0-10055 GCA_019359885.1 Listronotus oregonensis | reverse complement strand
TTAATAATTTTTGTATTATGAAGGATTTTTAAAAACAAACTCTTTCTAAAGTAAAATTTTTTTTAAAAAAAATTGTTTGGGGGTTAACCTAAAGTCTATCTCTTATTGTTTTTTTTCCCCCGAAATAGATTTGAATATAAAATAAAAATTTTTGGGGTGGATTATTTGCCTATTGGGTTAGTTGTGGTCAGTTGTAGTAACTTGTCTAGATCAAAAGGTATATAAATATTTTTAATAAGACGAAAAATAAAAATAATTTGTTTTAAAACCAAAAATTTCTGTACAAAGGGGAAAAAAAGGTTTTAATCATGTAATTTTTGCTTTTTTTTTTTTGTTTTAAACAATTTGTTTTATTTTCTTAATAAATATTATGGGAAAGAAAAAATTAGATTTTTTTTAAAAAAAAATTATAATTTTTATTAATTTTTTTTTTAAAAAAAAAGTTAATTTATACCTTTATTCATTTATTAGGTTTTTAGAATTGATTTCTAACTAACCATCTTAAACGTAAACAATTTTAGAAAAATATTTTGTTTTGGAAATTAAAAATTATTTATTTTTTTTTTTTGTTTCACAAGTCACTTCAAAAAATTATAATTTTCTTAATTGTTTGCTAATTTTTATATGGACAATTAAAAAAACACAAAAATTTAGGATAAGATTTAATTTTTTAAATAAGAATTTTTTTTTTAAATTTATTATTCTTTTAATTTAAACAAAGCATTTTGGGTTAAGTAACTTATAATTTTAACAAACTGACTTTTCCTTGAATATTTTTTTTAATTCCATACCCTTTCCAATTACCTTTTTAAAAAAATTCTAATATTTTTCATTTAGGTCAAAAAACTTAAAGATTTAAAAAAAAAAAAGTTAATTTTAGCCTTTCTATTTATTTCGTAATTTGTTAGAGATACAGGAAATTTTAAAAAGTATACCTAATTAATTTATAAGTTTTTAAAGAATTGTTTAATAATTTTTGTATTATAAAGATTTTTAAAAACTAACTCTTTCTAAATGAAACTTTTTTAAAAAAAATTGATTTGGGCTAACCTAAAGTCTATCTTTATTTTTTTTTTCCCCAAAAGAAATTTTTTTTGAATATAAAATAATAATTTTAGTGGATTTTTTCCCCTTATTGTGGTTAGTTTTCAGTTGTAGTAACTTGTCTAGATAAAAAGGTATATAAATATTTTTAATAAGACGAAAAATAAAGAATAATTTTTTTAAAAAAAAATTTTTTGAAAAAAAGGGGAAAAAAGGTTTCAATCATGAAATTTTTTGAATTTTTTTTTTTGTTTTAAACAATTTTTTTTATTTTCTTTAATAAATATTATCGGAAAAGCAAAAATTAGATTCTTTTAAAAAATTATAAGTTTTTAATAATTTTTTTTTAAAAAAAAAGTTTAAATTTTGTATCCTTTATTCATTTATTAGGTTTTTAAATTGATTTCTAACTAACCATCATTAAAAGTAAAAAATTTTTAAAAAAAAATATTTTGATTTTGGATAACCACTATTTATTATTTTTTTTTTGATCTCACAAGTCATTGCTGTTAAAAAATTATAATTTTCTTAAATTGTTTGCAATTTTTATATGGACAATAAAAAAAACACAAAAATTTTGGATAAGTTTAATTTTTTTAAAAAAAATTTTTTTTTTTTTTAAATTTATTATTCTTTTCAATTTAAACAAAGCATTTTGGGTTAAGTAACTTATAATTATTAAGCAGAGATACTTTTTCCCTTGAATTTTTCTTTAACTTCTCATCCCCCTTTTCCCAATTACTATTTTTAAAAAAAATTCCCCTAACTTTTTTCATTTAGGTAAAGAAAATTTAAAAAAATTTTAAAAAAAAGGTTAATTTTTGACTTTCGATCTTATTTCTAATTTTTAAATACTAAAATTTTAAAAAGTATACCAATTAATTTATAAGATTTTAAAATTGTTTAAAAATTTTTATTATGAAGGATATTTGAAACTAACTCTTTAAAAGTAAAATTTTTTAAAAAATAATTGATTTGGGCAATAAAGTCTATCTTTATTTTTTTTTGTTCCCACGAAATAGATTTGAATATAAAATAAAATTTTTTAGTGGATTATTTGCCTATTGGGTTTAAAAGGTTGTATTGATAACTCGTCTAAAAAAAAAGGTATATAAATTTTTTAATAAAAAAAATAAAAATAATTTGTTTTAAAAAAAATTTCTTAAAAAAGGGGGAAAAAAAGGTTTTAATCATGTAATTTTTGAATTTTTTTTTTGTTTTAAACAATTTGTTTTTTTTTTTTAATAAATTTATCGGAAAAAAAAAAAATTAGTTTTTTTTTAAAAAAATTATAAGTTTTTAATAATTTTTTTTAGATAAAAAGATTAATTTAGATTTTTTATTCATTTATTGGGTTTTTAGAATTGATTTCTAACTAACCATCATTAAAAGTAAACAATTTTAGAAAAATATTGGTTTTGGATAACTTAAACACTATTTATTATTATTTTTTTTCCAAGAAAATTGCTGTTAAAATATTATAATTTTCTTAATTTTTGCTAATTTTTATATGGAAATAATAAAAACAAAAAAAATTTAGGATAAGATTTAATTTTTTAAATAAGAATTTTTTTTTTAATTTATTTTTTTTAATTTAAACAAAGCATTTTGGGTTAAGTAACTTATAATTTTAAAGAGACTGACTTTTCCTTTGAATTTCTTTTAACTTCTCATGCACCCTTTCCAATTACCATTTTTAGAAAAAAATTCTAACATTTTTCATTTAGGTCAATAAAATTAAAAATTTATTAAAAAAATTAAATTTTTTTACCTTTCTGATTTTTTTTTGAATTTTTTGTTAGAAAAAATTGGGGAAATTTTAAAAAGTATACCTAATTAATTTATAAGTTTTAAGAATTGTTTAAAATTTTTGTATTATGAAGGATTTTAAAACTCTCTTCAAAGTGAAATTTTTTAAAAAAAAATTGTTTTGGGGTAACCTAAAGTCTATCTCTTTTTTTTTTTTGTTCCCACGAAATAGATTTGAATATAAAATAATAATTTTAGTGGATTATTTGCCTATTGGGGTTTGGGGTTGTTCAAGTTGTAGTAACCGTCTAGAAAAAAGGTATAAAATATTTTTAATAAGACGAAAAAAAAGAATAATTTGATTTTAACCAAAAATTTCTGTAAAAAGGGGAAAAAAAGGTTTTATTCATGTAATTTTTGAATTTTTTTTTTGTTTTAAACAATTTTGTTTTTTTTCAATAAATATAATGGAAAAAAGAAAAATTAGATTCTTTTTAATAAAATTATAATTTTTTTTAATAATTTTTTTAGAAAAAAGGGGTTTTTAATTTAGTACCCTTTTTATTAATTTATTGGTTTTTTTGAATTGATTTCTAACTAACCATCTTAAAAGTAAACAATTTTAAAAAAATATTTTGTTTTGGATAACTTAAACACTATTTATTATTTTTTTTTGTTTCAAAAGTCACTTGCTTTAAAAAATTATAATTTTCTTGAATTTTTTCCCCAATTTTTTATATGGACAAGAAAAAAAAAACACTAAAAATTCTAGGATAAGATTTAAATTTTTTTTTAAATAAGTAATTTTTTTTAAAATTTATTATTCTTTTCATTTTAAACAAAGCATTTTGGGTTAACTAACTTATAATTATTATGAGAGACGACTATTTTTGAATATATCTTTTAACTTCTCATAAAACCCTTTCCAATTACTTTTTTAAAAAGAAATTTAACATTTTTCATTTAGGTCAAGAAAATTAAAATTTTAAAAAAAAAAAAAAGTTAATTTTTCCTTTCTGATCTTATTTCGTAATTTGTTAGAGATACTAGGAAATTTTAAAAAGTATACCTAATTAATTTAAAGTTTTAAGAATTTTTAATAATTTTTGTATTATAAATATTTAAAACTAACTTTTTTAAAAAGTAAAATTTTTTTAAAAAATAATTGATTTGGACTAACCTAAAGTCTATTTTTTATTTTTTTTTTTTCCCCCCACGAAATAGATTTGAATATAAAATAATAATTTTAGTGGATTATTTGCCTATTGTGGTTAGTTGTGGTCAGTTGTAGTAACATGTCTAGATAAAAAGGTATATAAATATTTTTAATTAGACGAAAAATAAAGAATAATTTGATTTTAACCAAAAATTTTTTGTAAAAAAGGGGGAAAAAAAGGTTTTATTCATGTAATTTTTGAATTTTTTTTGTTTTAAACAATTTTTTTTATTTTCTTAATAAATAAATTTTGGAAAAAAAAAAAATTAGATTTTTTTAAAAAAATTTAAAAATTTTTAATAAATTTTTTTTAGATAAAAGATTAACTTATTCCTTTATTCATTTATTGGTTTTTTTAGTTGATTTCTAACTAACCTCATTAAAAGTAAAAATTTTTTTAAAAAAATTTTTTTGATTTTGGATAATTAAAAAACACTATTTATTAATTTTTTTCTCACAAGTCACTTCTTTTAAAAAAATTATAATTTTCTTGAATTGTTTTTTTTTTTTTATAGGACAAGTAATAAAAACACAAAAAATTTTTTAGGATAAGTTTTTAATTTTTTTTAAATTAGTTTTTTTTTTTTTAATTTATTATTCTTTTCAATTTAAACAAAGCATTTTGGGTTAAGTAACTTATAATTATTAAGCAGAGACTGACTTTTCCTTGAATATATCTTTTAACTTCTCATGCACCCTTTCCAATTACCTTTTTAAAAAAAAAAATTCAAACTTTTTTCATTTAGGTCAAGAAAACTTAAAAATTTTTAAAAAAAAAAATTAATTTTTTTAGCCTTTTGATCTTATTTCGTAATTTGTTAGAGATACTACAGAAATTTTAAAAGTATCCTAATTAATTTATAAGATTTTAAAATTGTTTAAAAATTTTTTTATTATGAAGGATATTTAAAACAAACTTCTTCTAAATGAAATTTTTTAAAAAAATTTTGATTTGGGCTAACCTAAAGTCTATCTCTTATTGTTTTTTGTCCAAAAAAAGATTTGAATATAAAATAATTTTTAGTGGATTATTTGCCTATTGTGGTTAGGTGCTCGGTTGTAGTAACTTGTCTAGATCAAAAGGTATAAAATATTTTTAATAAGACGAAAAATAAAGAATAATTTGATTTTAACCAAAAATTTCGTAAAAGGGGGAAAAAAAAGGTTTTATCATGTAATTTTTGAATTTTTTTTTTTGTTTTAAACAATTTGTTTTATTTTCTTAAAAATTTATCGGAAAAGCAAAAAAATTTTTTTTTAAAAAAAATTATAAGTATTTTAATAATTTTTTTTTAGAAAAAAAGATTAATTTAGATCCTTTATTCTTTTATTATTTTTATAATTGTTTCCCCAACAACCATCATTAAAAGTAAACAATTTTAAAAAATATTTTGTTTTGGATAACTTAAACACTTTTTTTATTTTTTTTTTTGTTCTCAAAAGTCATTGCTGAAAAAATTAAATTTTTTTCTTGAATTGTATGCAATTTTTATATGGACAAGTAAAAAAACAAAAAAAATTCTGGGATAAGAAATTTTTTAAATAATTTTTTTTTTTTAATTTATTATTTTTTCAATTTAAACAAAGCATTTTGGGTTTAGTAACTTATAATTATTAAGCAGAGACTGACTTTTCCTTGAATATATCTTTTAACTTCTCATGCCCCTTTCCAATTACTTTTTTTAAAAAAAAATTCTAACATTTTTATTTAGGTCAAGAAAATTAAAAAAATTTTTTAAAAAAAAAGTTAATTTTTGCCTTTCTGACTTATTTCGTAATTTGTTAGAGATACTAGGGAAAAAATTTAAAAAAGTATACCTAATTAATTTATAAGTTTTTAAAGAATTGTTTAAAATTTTTTTGGTTTTATGAAGGATTTTAAAATAACTCTTTCTAAAGTGAAATTTTTTAAAAAAAAATAATTGTTTGGGTTTTAACCTAAAGTCTATCTTTATTGTTTTTTTTCCCCAAGAAATAGATTTGAATATAAAATAATAATTTTAGTGGATTATTTGCCTATTGTGGTTAGTTGGGTCAGTTGTAGTAACTTGTCTAGATAAAAAGGTATATAAATATTTTTAATAAGACGAAATATAAAGAAAATTTAATTTTAACCCCAAAAAAATTTCGTACGGGGAAAAAAAGGTTTTATTCAAGAATTTTTGCAATTTTTTTTTTTTTTATACAATTTGTTTTATTTTCTTAATAAATATAAGGAAAAGAAAAATTAGATTTTTTTAATAAAATTATAATTTTTTTTAATCAATTTTTTTAGATAAAAAGATTAATTTAGTATCCTTTATTCATTTTTGGTTTTTTTTAAATTGATTTCTAACTAACCATCATTAAAAGTAAAAATTTTAAAAAAAATTTTTTGATTTTGGATAACTTAAACACTATTTATTATTATTTTTTTATCCAAACACTTGCTGTTAAAAATTATAATTTTCTTAAATTGTTTCAATTTTTATATGGACAAGTAATAAAAAACAAAAAATTCTAGGATAAGATTTTAATTTTTTTAAATAAGAATTTTTTTTTTTAATTTATTATTTTTTCAATTTAAAAAAGCATTTTGGGTTAAGTAACTTAAAATTATTAAGCAGAGACTGACTTTTCCCCTTAATTTTTTTTTCCTCATACACCCTTTCCAATTACTTTTTTAAAAAAATTCTAACATTTTTCATTTAGGTCAAAAAACTTAAAAATTTATTAAAAAAGTTAATTTTTCCTTTTTCTGATCTTATTTCGAAATTTTGTTAGAGATACTACGGAAAATTTTTAAAAAGTATACCTAATTAATTTATAAGATTTTAAGAATTGTTTAATAATTTTTGTATTATGAAGGATATTTGAAACTAACTCTTTTTAAAATAAAATTTTTTTTAAAAAAAAAATTTTATTTGGGCTAACCTAAAGTATATCTCTTATTTTTTTTTGTTCCCACGAAATAGATTTGAATATAAATAATAATTTTAGTGGATTATTTGCCTTTTGGGGGTTAGTTGTGGTCATTGTGCTTGTCTAGAAAAAAGGTATATAAATATTTTTAATAAGACAAAAATAAAGAAAATTTTTTTTTTAACCAAAAATTTCTGAAAAAAAGGGGAAAAAAAAAAGGTTTATTCATGTAATTTTTGTTTTTTTTTGTTTTAAACAATTTGTTTTATTTTCTTAATAAATATAATCAGAAAAAAAAAAAATTAGATTCTTTTTAATAAAATTATAAGTATTTTAATAATTTTTTTAGATAAAAAGATTAATTTAGTACCTTTATTCATTTATTAGGTTTTTAGAATTGATTTCTAACTAACCATCATTAAAAGTAAAAATTTTAAAAAAATTTTTTTATTTTGGATAATTAAAACACTATTTATTATTATTTTTTGTTCTCACAATTCACTTGCTTTTAAAAAATTATAATTTTTTGAATTTTTTCAATTTTTATATGGACAACTAATAAAAACACAAAAAATTCTAGGATAAGATTTAATTTTTTAAATAAGAATTTTTTTTTTTTAATTTATTATTCTTTTCAATTTTAAAACAAAGCATTTTGGGTTAAGAACTTATAATTATTAAGCAGAGACTGACTTTTCCGAATATTTTTTTAATTCTCAGCCCCTTTTTTCCAATTCCATTTTTAAAAAAATTCAACTTTTTTTTATTTAGGTCAAGAAGACTTAAAAATTTATTAAAAAAAGTTAATTTTGGGCCTTTCTGATCTCATTTCGTAATTTGTTAGAGATACTACGGAAATTTTTAAAAAAAGTATACCTAATTAATTTATAAGATTTTAAGAATTGTTTAATAATTTTTGTATTATGAAGGATTTTAAAACTCTCTTCTAAAGAAAAAATTTTTTTAAAAAATAATTGTTTGGGGGCAAACCCAAAAAAGTCTATCTCTTATTGTTTTTTTTTCCCAGAAATAGATTTGAAAAAAAAAATAATAATTTTAGTGGATTTTTGCCTATTGTGGTTAGTTGTGGTAAGTTGTAGTAATTGTTAGATAAAAAGGTATATAAATTTTTTAATAAGACGAAAAATAAAGAAAATTTGTTTTAACCAAAAATTTCTGTAAAAAAGGGGGAAAAAAAAGGTTTTAATCATGAATTTTTTTGCAATTTTTTTGTTTTAAACAATTTGTTTTATTTTCTTAATAAATATTATCGGAAAAGAAAAATTAAAATTCTTTTTAAAAAATTTGTATTTTAATAATTTTTTTAGATAGATAAAAGGATTAATTTAGTACCCTTTTATTCATTTATTAGGTTTTTGAATTGATTTCTAACTAACCATATTAAAAAGTAAAAATTTTAGAAAAATGTTTTGTTTTTGGGAAAAAACTTAAACATTATTTATTATTATTTTTTTTTCCCCCAAAGTCACTTGTTTAAAAAAATTATAATTTTCTTAAATTGTTTGCAATTTTTTTAGGACAAGTAATAAAAAAAAAAAAATTCTAGGATAAGATTTAAATTTTTTTTTAAATAAGAATTTTTTTTTTTAAAAATTTATTATTCTTTTCAATTTAAACAAAGAAATTTTGTTAAGTAATTTAAAAAATTATTAAGCAGAGACTGACTATTTCCTTGAATATATCTTTTCTTCTCATCCCCTTTTCCCCAAAATTACTTTTTTTAAAAAAAATTTAACTTTTTTCTTTAGGTCAAAAAATTAAAAAATTTTTTTAAAAAAAAGGAATTTTTCCTTTCTGATCTTATTTCGTAATTTGTTAGAGATACTACGGAAATTTTAAAAAGTATACCTAATTAATTTATAAGATTTTAAGAATTGTTTAATAATTTTTTGTATTATGAAGGATTTTTTGAAACTAACTCTTTCAAAGGGGGAAATTTTTTAAAAAAAATAATTGATTTGGGCTAACCTAAATCTATCTTTATTGTTTTTTTTTCCCACGAAATAGATTTGAATAAAAATAATTTTTAGTGGATTATTTGCCTATTGTGGTTAGTTGTGGTAGTTGTAGTAATTGTCTAGATAAAAGGTATATAAATATTTTTAATAAGAAAAAAAATAAAGATAATTTGTTTTTAACCAAAAAAAATTTCTGTAAAAAGGGGAAAAAAAAAGGTTTTTAAATCATGAATTTTTGCAATTTTTTTTTTTTTAAACAATTTGTTTTTTTTCTTAATAAAAAATTTTTGAAAAAAAAAATTGTTTTTTTTTAATAAAATTATAAGTATTTTAACAATTTTTTTAGAAAAAAGATTAATTTAGTATCCTTTATTCATTTATTGGTTTTTTTAGAATTGATTTCTAAAACCATCATTAAAATAAAAATTTTTTAGAAAAATTTTTTGATTTTGGATAATTAAACACTATTTATTATTTTTTTTTTCTCAAATACTTGCTTTTAAAAAAATTATAATTTTCTTAAATTGTTTGCAATTTTTATATGGACAAGTAAAAAAACACTAAAAATTCTAGGATAAGATTTAATTTTTTAAAAAGTTTTTTTTTTAAATTTATTATTTTTTCAATTTAAAAAAGCTTTTGGGTTAATAACTTAAAATTATTAAGCAGAGACTGACTTTTTCCCTTGAATATATCTTTTAACTTCTCATCCCCTTTCCAATTACTATTTTTAAAAAAAATTCTAACTTTTTTCATTTAGGTCAAAAAACTTAAAATTTTTAAAAAAAAAAAGTTAATTTTTCCCTTTTTTTGATCTTATTTCGTAATTTGAGGATACTAAAAAATTTTAAAAAAGATCCAATTAATTTATAAGATTTTAAAAATTTTTTTTTAATAATTTTTGTATTATGAAGGATATTTGAAACTAACTCTTTCTAAAGTAAAATTTTTTAAAAAAAATAATTGTTTGGGCAACCAAACTATCTCTTATTTTTTTTTGTTCCCACGAAATAGTTTAATTAAAAAATAATTTTAGTGGATTATTTGCCTATTGTGGTTAGTTGGGTGTTGTGTAACTGTCTAGATAAAAGGTATATAAATATTTTTATAAGACGAAAAATAAAGAATAATTTGTTTTAACCAAAAAAATTTTTGTACAAAAGGGG
>JAHBCN010027474.1:0-10150 GCA_019359885.1 Listronotus oregonensis | reverse complement strand
TTTTGGGGGTTTTCGGAAAAATTTTCTAAACGTGAGTGAAGTTTTAAGATAAACACCTTTATATATATATATATATATATATAAATATATATATATATATATATATATATATATATATTATATATTATATATTATATATATATATATATATATATATATAAATAAAAAATAATTAGGATTTTATTAAAAATTAAAACCCGGGTCCCCCCGAAAATTTTTTTCCCCTTAACCCCCTTTTGGAAAATGACTAAGAAAAGGAACTTTTAAAAATTAAAAATTTAAAAAAACACACAAAAATTAAAATTTTAAATAGGTTTTTAAAGTAAATCTGATGATATTTATGATAAATATCATCAGATTTACTATTTCAAAAACCCTGCTATTGGGGGGGGTTTTCCTGTATTTTAATTATGTTGATTTTTTTTAAATTTTTTAATTTATTATAAATTCTCGTGTTTGTCATTTTCCATTAAATTTAGCGCCTTGAAAAAGGAAATTTTTCCAAAAGCTCGGGACTGCAAAAAAGTTTTTCAATAAGGCAAAAAAGACCAATCCCTAAAAACCCTTTCCCGTTGTTTATTCAATTATCGGTCAAGATTTTACATTTTTTTTATATATATATATATATATATATATATATATATATATATATATATATATATATATATATATATATATATATATATATATATATATATATATATATATATATATATATATATATATATATATATATATATATATATATTTTATATATATTTTATATATAAAATATATATATATATATATATATATATATATATATATATATATATATATATATATATATATATATATATATATATATATAAATACATTTTAAATTTTAAAAATGGGTTTTAATTGGGGCCCCCCAAAAAAACCCCTATCCCAAATTTTAAAAATGGATTCGGAACTTTCTAGACAATTACCAAAAGTTTAATTTTTACTAAAATATAAAAAAATTTGTTTAAGTATTACCGGTTAGCACCCTTAAAAAACAAATAATTTTTGTTTGAGTTAAAACCTTAATTAAAACAGTTTCGCACTGCACAAACATGATGATGTCCTAATGGTTTTTTTTCACTCATTTTACCGAAGTGTAAAAAAAAAAATAAAAAACACAAAATTATACCTACGGCTATGGCGGTTAAAGTACAATAATACCGAAAGTTCCCGACTGCACGCCAAAGACATCTTTTTTTCCCCGATAGGGCGGAGCATGCCTGCCAGGTCGGCGCAACCGTTCCCGCCAAGAGAGTGTTTGCAAAAAAAGCTTTGGGATCGTTTGGCACCGTGCGCGATACAACGACATCGCGACTGCATTAAACATGCTTCACAGCCCTTGGAGAGGATTACTTATAATATTTATTTATTTTTTGCAAATTAATATATATAAACCTGTTCAACTGTAAAAATGAAATACAATATCAATGGTGAATAAACAATTTTTTAAAACTTGAAAAGTGTGTTTTTAATAAAAAAAAATTCTTGGAGTTTTTTTGAATCCAACTCGGGCCCTTTTTATTGAGGGAAAAAGGTTTTCCCGGGGTTTAAACAATGCAAATGACAGTTAAATAACATTAGAAATGTCAGTATAAAAAAAAAAAAATATATTTTAAAATGTAGATATTAAACAGGTTTTTTTTTTAAAAATTTATTTTAATTGATAAATAGTTTTTTTTTTTTAACCTTAAACAAAAAACCCATTGGGCCGATAAGTGAAAAAACACCTAACAAACTTACGAGTCTAGGGGTTTTCAATATTTTAACATAATATATACTTTCTTCTTGAACTTTATGCCATTTTCTCTATTCACAATCACAGTAAACTACATAGACATTACTTAGTCTATTAAAAAGAATATTTTTCTTTCTAAAAATCCAAATCATTAAAAAACTTCAGGAAAAGGGCCGGGAAAACATACACGGCGAAACGATAAGTGTTTCTTCTTATTTCTCAAATTTGAAAGTTCGCCTAACCCCGGGCCCCAACGTCATTCCCCTTACTTTTTTTTTAACTGCATTTTTCCAGCCTTTTTTCTAATTTTCAGCTAGCAGTTGGAAATGTATAAAATTTGAAGAACTATTTCTGCCAGTATTCTGACATTTAAGCACACAAAAACTATTATGCACCATTTTTATTGTTTTTATCTAATAGTTTACATTTGAATCAAGCATGATTTATTGAAAAATTTGACCACAGCGAGCGCTGTAATCGATTCAGCTGTCCCCACCATATACTTCGCACCTTGCCAATATTGCAGCGTAAAGGTAGCTTACACACTGATGCAACGCAACTTATACGACTGACTTAAGCAATTAGTTGCATCAGTCTGACTCATAAGGATTTCGTAGAAGCCTTCACACTTGTGTAATCCGACTGATGCAACCATACCACTGGTTGTATGCGACTGGACATGTCTGTCGCACTGCGATCAGTTGCATTGGTCATTATTTTCTTGATTCTATCACGTTCAATGCATTTTTAAAATTTTAATTATTTGGTGCGTAATCTATACATTACCTTTGTAGAAATCAGTTTTATTAAAAAGATAAATTTTTTGTCAAAAATTTCGTGTAGAAATCCCTAGGTCCTATGACAAGCCCCGAATCTCAAGAATATTCTGCCGGCTTCAAAGTTACTTTTCCATTAAGTTGTTTTCAAATGTCCACAAATGCTAGAAACACAATATAATATTTACCAAAAATAATAATTATCATTTTTTAATCGGAAGAACAAAAAAAACGCAAAGGTCTTAACAATTTGTTATTTTTCATTTTCTGTGAAATACGTCGACAAATAAATCTTTGACACTGGCGTAGTTGGACTTTGGGCCCCACAAAAATTCCTCCCCCAAGGGGAAGATTTTTGTGGGAAAGTATTTTGGGATTTGCAAAAAAAACATTTTTTTTACCCCCCCCCTACCCAGAAAAAAATTTCAAGTTTTAAAGCACCCTTGTTTTTAATTTTTTATCGTCAACTCCCAAATTACGCAAAAAATATCTGAAATAAGGACATTTTTAAGTGAAAAAACAAACTATGGTTTTAAAAATCATAGAAATTTTTGGGAAAAAACTGTTTTGGGCAAATAAAATTTGATCAAATTGATGAAAAAAAAAAACAAACCGAGGATTTACTTTAAAACTTGTGTGTGTGGGGAGGCGGAAAAAAATCAGCTTCTTTCGCAAATCCCATAATGAAAATATTCTCTACCAAAGTGTTCCCCTTGGAGCCAATAGCATCTGGTATAAATTAGGTGTGAGTCCTATGTCTCAATTTTTAGATAAAACAATTTGAAAATCCTAGGTACGCCAGTGCCTATGCAGCTACAAACATCCTCTTTCCCAAAATTTTATAAAATAGGTACCAGATACTATTTTCTTTCCCCCAGAAAATAAGATATACAAGGTTAGTTTATGTTAGGTTTAAAGTAAGGGACTTGGCCCTCCACCGCGACGCTTTTCTGTGGGTTTTTCTTCTTCTTCCCTGGGAGCCGTCTTGATTAATACCAGGAAGAGCTCATGAGCTTATATCAATCCCCCATTCGCCCGTCTTTTTCATCATAACCCGGGCTGGTTGGTTGGGTATATCCTGTGGCTCATTTCCGGTTGCCCAATTATGCCCGTTTGGATTCAATTTTATCGCAAGATATGGTAGGCTGTTTCTTCCCCCGTCGCACATTCCCCCCTGGTCCTTGTATGAGCCGATCTTGTGTAGGTGTCCTTAGGTTATCATGCCCTTGCAACCCTACTGTTAAGGGAAGTATTTTCCTACTTTGTCTGAGAAATTCTTCCTTCGTTCTTTTGGAGGCCTCTTGGGAAACTTTTCCATGTCTTATTCTACTGAGTTTCTCCAGTATTCTTTGTTGTTTCGGATCCATTCCCTGGTTTGCCCGTGCTGTGGTTTTGATCACTCCAAGGGCAGGTTCTTTGGGCCCCAGTATGGTGTGGATGATCCCTGTTCGCTAGCTCATCCGCTTTTTCGTTGCCTTCTATCCCCGAATATCCTGGTAACCCCAAAAAGAGAGTTACTCTTTTTGCGTTCTCCCAGGAATTCCAGTTCTTTTTTGGATTCCCATGTTAGTTGGGCGTTACTTAGGGGTTTACTAGTGCCCCTAGTGACGCTTGGCTGTCTGTTATTATGCAGATCCGCTTGTTTTTATAAGCCCACTTGTTATTTGCTTTTGCACAGTGCAGTAAAGCACTATTGTGGCTCACACCTATTTATATTTCTCCAAATAGAATCAGACTTCTAATGAATCCGATATCAAATTGGGAGAGAGCTCTTTCATCTCCCTTTACTGGTGCCGCTACCGGACACGAGCACAATATGTGTTCTGATGTCCCTCCTGGAAAGTATGACGAGCAGACGATTAGATCCGTCATGCCGTCCTCTCCCGGTATAGTGACGTGGGTAGCTACCAGATCCTTGATACAGGTACCAGATGTAGCTTCTGAGGCCGTATCTCCATCCTTTCCCTATGAAAACGGTTCTATCCGCTTTCTGTTTAAAGCCAGGGAACCCTTTTCCCTTTAAAAGCGATTCTGTCCGTCTTCTGTTTGGATTAAGGGATCCCTTCCTAAGCAACTGCTTGTTCGGGATGGATTAGCCTTTCCCCGTGAAACAGACGCCTGTGACTTCAGGGGCACCTTTCACCCTTTTCTGCTTGTGACCTTTGTCACTTTTTTTCTATGAAAGCGGTTCTGTCCGCCTTCTGTTTGGAGCTAGAGAAGTAATGTCCAAAACGGCAGAGTCCCGCATTACCGCAGTAAGGCACAGGATACTATTTACTCATCGGCATGGAATGCTAACACCTTGAGTTAAGCCTTGGGTTCGTCTTAGCTTCGGATCCCGTCCCATACGCTAGTGGCTGGAGTTGCCGATAACCGGCAACTCCAGCGCATGTTCCAAAAGATCCTACTGGGCTCAATCACGACATCGACGTGCGAACACACTAACATCCTCATCCTCTGACGACTCTAATTCGACTACATTATAGACGCATCAATTGCACAGTAATGTAAAAACATCAATCTATGCAACTAGTTGCTTGAATTGGTCGTATGAGTTGCGTTGCATCATTGCATCGATAATCAGTGGTTGCAGACAGAAATTGCTTAGCTTAGCCAGCTGTGCAGGCGGCGTACCATAATCGCTGGTCTAGCCATCGATTGCGTCAAAAAATAAATAAATAAATAAATAAATAATAATTTTATTGTACACATTGAATTTTCTACGAAATGTCCTGGGATTCTTTAACCTTCAAATTTCCTTGCATGATCTTCAGTCAATCTTGTTTAATGTAGTGACGAGACGTGGCTTTTGGTCCAAGTCATCTCCATAGAGGATTAACATTTGTGGATCTATTAATTGATTATATGAGCATCTTTGAAATTAAAAACGCTGCTAAAACTGCTTTTGGAAATATTTTTAGTATTGAGTATTATATAGGGTGCCTGCAAAAGGTCTTTAAAAATACCTACCATATATTTTTCAGACCAAAATGAGCCAGTTTAAGTAAACTTACCTTTGAATAAAGTTGCTTGGTTTGGGCACCAGGCGGTGCTGAAGTGACAATTTTAAAATCGTTTTTCTGGATTAATTCAAAAACTGCTTACACTATTTGCCGAAATTTGGTATGTTGGCCCGGCTTTACGAGGCAAAAAAACCCATTTCACAATTATGATTATTATTAGTCCATGGGCATAGAACCTGGGTTTTTTTATTAAATGCTTGTTTCAGATTTCTACGCCAATGAAACAAGAGAGGTTAAGGTACAACATTCAGATTTATCAATTTATCTGCTACAAAAATGGTATTCCTAATACAACTCGATTCCTCTAACGGGTTTTGAAAATTTTGCATTTTAAAAATTTGAAAATTTTTACCAAAAATTAATAAAATTTTAAAAGTCATTAAAAAAAGCTTATTACTTTTTTTTTTTATAAAAAAATTAAATTAAAAAACATCTTAATACAAAATTGCTTAGTTTGGGCACTAGACGGCGCTGAAGTGACAATCTTTAAATGGTTTTCAGCGCCATGTAGTTCCCATACTAAGCAACTTTATACTAAGATAAGTTTGCTTTAATGGGCTAATTTTGGTCTAAAGTATATGTAATAAGCTTTTTTAAAGACTTTTTAGAGACATCCTGTCACTTGATTTTTTGGTAAAAACTACCGCAAATTTTTAAAATGCAAATTTCTCAAAAACCGTTAGAGTGTTTAGTGTCAAGAGTGCCTTTCTTGTAGAAATTAAGTTGGTTGATCTAATGTAAGTATTGCACGTAAACCCCTCTTCTTCCATTGGCGTAGAAATCTGAAACAAGCATTTAATAAAAAACCCAGGTTTTACGCTCATGGACTGATATTATTCATAGTTGTGAAATGGGTTATTTTGCCCCATAAAGCCAGGCCAAAGTACCAAATTTCAGCAAAATAGTATGAGCAGCTTTTTGAATTAATCCAGAAAAACGATTTTAAAATTGTCACTTCAGCCAGCGCCCAAACTAAGCAACTTTGTACTAGGGTAAGTTTACTTTAAACGGCTAATTTTGGTCTGAAGAATATGTATAGTTTGTCCAAGCTAACATTTTTGTGTTGGCTTACATGTTTAAAAACAAAAATTACTAGACTCAACGTCAAAATCAGCTGATTGGCGTAAATCACCCAGTAATGGATTAAAGGCGTTTCAATTTTTGTATTTAAAATTTTTTTTTGTTTGGGTGTGCTATTTCGTGTTTTAAAGTAATTTGTGGATTAGAGATTACTCTGTAGTGTTTTTATTTTTTTGTGTGGACTATTTGACATTTTTATTTCGTAATTTATTTTATTTTTGGGCTAAGTTTTTATTTTTATTGGTTTTAGGAAAAACCACTGGAATAGATATTTTTTATGTATACATCACAATGATTACTGTATTTAGCTTGAAAAAACTTCGAAACCCACTTTAGAGCTGATGAGTCGAAGGTAAGAAAATATAACCTAATAAATATTTTTTTAAAAAAGATGCTATCAGAATAGTGAACTTGCAAAAAGGGAAAAATCCCCGTTTTTAGAGTATCATAATCTAAAAAAACATCCTCAGATGTGCCAAATATTTTAAGATTTAAATATATTTATAAATGTATTTTTTAGATCGCATAGTCGCAGTTGCTGACAATATAAGAAGCAAAATATGAAATTTATAAGTAACTTAGGCAATCAATCAATCAACCCAGGGTTAATAAAAAACCAAATGTACAACGCATGAGAAGAAAATTTTCAAAGGGTTTTATGGAAAAAGAAGATTTAGGAGGAAATAAATCTTTGGGGGCCGATGAAACCTGATCTTTCAAACAGCTCTTTCCAAGGTCTGCAGGATGACGATGTATATTTTAGTGGAAAGGTAAAAATTTAATGACTAATTATACCAGAAAAAAAGTTTCCTACACTTAAGGAAAAATTGAAGGGCCCATTTTTTTAAATCACAAGGTAAAGCACTTTTTACAATCGCAATAAAATTTTGTTTTGCCCTTTTAAAGATCACAGTTTTACAAAAAAGCTTCCTTTTACACACCGACAAGCTGTAGAAGACCTGTTTCTCTTTTAGGAATATTTTTACAGCTTCTGCTCCGAAGCATTAGCTGTTATAATTCCTTCTTTTGTATACCCAATTAGAGCAAATTAAAAGTCTACTCAGATGCATCCCTTTATTGTCCACTTCACATTTCCCACTTTTTCCACACCTTCATCTGTAGAGTTTCGAGACTACGAAATCTTTATCAGTAGGTTTCCATCTGACTTCACTCTAGACACTCGTAGTATGTGAACACTTAGACTTTAAGCATAAGGGGTATCCCGAGAAAAATACACATATATGACAGATTCGGTAGATACCTCAGTTAGGGTCTCTTTCATACATAGGACATATGATTAAACCTGTAGCTCTTAGACAACATTAAACTACAGAACACACTTGCTGCATTCTTATGAAACATTAAAGTATATTTAATTAAAAACTAATGAAATACTTATATTTTCCTAAGATACAATATTCTACATGCTGGTTCAGAAAAAGGATTTGTGGATGGTGCCAGTAGAAGTTTTTAAATCAAAAACAAAAACAGGAGATTACCATGGCGAGATGAAAGCTGCAAATTTTGAGAAGTGGGTTAGAGATGATCTACTACCTAATTTGAAAATGACTATTTATTTTTTGACACATTACATCAATGGCCACAGTAGTTGCCAAAATGCTTGAACTCACAAGCATCCATTTACAGTCCAGCTGCTAAAACGCCAAACCTACCACTTTGTCTGCTCTCTTATCTTAAAAGTGCATCTTATTGTGTTAATGATACTCTGAATAAATAAATGATTATTACTGTTTTGTTTTATTTATTTTATAATTTAATATAGGAAGCAGCTAATGAAGTTATATCAGATGAAATAAATCGACTTATCTTTAGGCATCTTTAAAAAATTGTAAATTTGCATAATAAGGGATATCGAACCATCCCCATAGTGAGATATTTTATCAGGCTATTTCAATTCAACTGTAAAGAGTTTGCCTGCAAATATAACAAAACATAACAGGTCTGTTTGATATTCAGAAATAGTATACACTATTTAACATTTTTTTTTTACGTACCAAAGGCTCTAATTGAAGGTGTATTTAAGGACAAAGGGTTGAAAAATGTAAAATAGTGTACACTATTTCTAAATAATAAAAACTTAATAAATAACTATTAATCTGCACCTAGATAGGCGAAAATGATAATTTTTAATAAAATATTATGACCAAATATCAAGTTTTCACAATTTATGCAAATATATGAACAGCAAGAAAAAAATACTGATGAATTTAGTTATTGTAATCTAACAACAATTTTAAGATCTTAAAATTTTGAAACTCCTTCCCTCAGTACGGTCCTGACTAAAATTTTATTTTAAACTTTCTAAAATTTTCAAAAAGGGGCGGTAAAAAAAGATTAAAATTTTGTAACTTTTTTACATTTACTTAGTTGGGGACTGAGAAGACGAAATTTGACACTGGGTACAATTTTTTTTTCTTTTAAAAATCCTTTAAAAAATTTTCTTCAAAATAATTTGGGGGGCCAATTTGGACCCTTCAAAATTTTAAAGGGTTTCCTATGTCCCCCGACAGAAACCCCTTTTGGGAAAAAACATTTAAAAAAATTTGGGAACCTAAATTTTCCTATTTTCGTTTACGATTTTTATAAAATTTTCAAATTGAACATTTTTTTTTTAAGGGGTTTCCCTTTGGGGGGGACCCCCTTTTAAAAGGGGGTTCCAATAAGAGGTTTCGAATGTTGGTAACGAATAAAATGAAAGTTTTATACATATTTGAAGTTTATTTATGGGACCGCAGCTGAACAGTGTACAATTATAGGAAACAATTCCTTTTAAAGACCACCACGACTTCTCTTACTTCTAAACACATTTGGGGGTTTTGTCAAGAATTATTCGTGTAATTTTTTTTCAATTTTTAATTTTTGTAAAAATTTGCTTTTCACATAGCCCCCAAAAAAAAAACTAGCGGCGTCAAGTGCAAATCTTGGGGCCAATTAAAGTCCCCGTTCCTTGAGATAATCCTTTCAAACCTGTACGCAATAAACCAATGTTTTCGTGTTTTATGGCATGTCGCCCCATCTTGTTGGAACCTATATTGTCTACATCCATTATCTCATCTCATAAAAAAAAACAATCATCGTTGGTAAAGGGCTCCGTTTACTGTAAAGTTGTTGTCTTTTTTTTTTAAAGAAATACGGACCAAATTTAAACCCCGCCCAAAACCCCACCCAAATGTTACAGTTGGGGCATTGGCTTTTCGTGAATCTGTTAGTTTTTGCCCCAGATACGACAATTTGTTTATTACGTAACCGTTTAAATGGAAGTGAGCCTCCTCACTAAAAAGATTTTATGCAAAAAATTTTTCCCCCTGTAGGATCCAATTGCTAAAAGAAAGAAGTTGTCCATGATCGTGTGGTTTGCTCCCATAATTTGAATTTTAAAGGTGCAGACCTAAATCTTTTTTTTTTAAAATTTCCCCCTTGAAATTTGCCGATGCCCAAATGTTGTGAACGTCTTTCCACAGACATTTGTGGATTTTCAGCCACACTTTCCC
>JAHBCN010027473.1:0-10059 GCA_019359885.1 Listronotus oregonensis | reverse complement strand
TCCCGGGTTGGCTCCATCGTCCGCGATAAAGACCCTAGTTAAAACTTGGGAATGTATCCCGGACGCCTAACATACGCCCCCTGACGAAAGCTCGTCTCACCCCTAACAGCGTGTAACCAAAGTATAAATAAAAACAAGTAACATAACTTCCGTCAAATTTTGCAGTTTTAACGCAATCAGCCCAGGGACCTTGAAGCGAGAATTTCTAGCCTCGACCATAGGCGTACGCTATATTTGATAGGTATTTGAAAGTTTGAATAATTATAAAATAGTTGGGAAAATTATTTTAATGAAGTGACAGAATTTATGTTTTAATTACCTGTGTTTTTGCCGATTTCATCTTTTACTTTTAATTTAGAAAAAAAAAAACGGGAAATACATAATGTACGAGTGTGCCTAATACTTATTCGGATTTTTAAAATTTCAATCGATTAGCAATTGGTTTAGTTTATATTAATAATAAAAAGAGATGTTTTGTTTGGTAAGGTTCCATCAAACCATAAATAAAATAAAAGTAAAAGTAATAATACCATTACAGAGATTTAAATGTTCTGTTGAATTAAATATTCATTTTACGACGTTAAATAACATGTTCATTATTCACTATTTTTGAATAGATGATAACACCTATTACTTTACCGGTGAGTAATAGTTCATTACTCGCGGGTCATTACTCATAGGTTTAATTATTCAAGTGATGCATGCCTAGTGACATATGTGACAAATATTAAGGTTGAAAGACTGTCATTACGTTGCTTGCGTAATATTACGTTTTAATCGTTAAATTTGATTCTCTAACAGGAATACACCAAAATAGTAATTCAGTATTCCATCACACATTTTTACCACCCACAACCACCTACTTCCACCAATATTGAATATATATATATATATATATATATATATATATATATATATATATATATATATATATATATATATATATATATATATATATATATATATATATATATATATATATATATATATATATATATATATATATATATATATATATATATATATATATATATACAAAAAGGTTGAAACTATTCTCTCAATTAATAAGTACGGCAAAATTTATGTGCCATGCAGTAAAATCATTGCCCTAATTTAATTGAAAATTAAGACCAATTACCTTAAATAATATATATTCATAATTATACATAATTATATTATTGATACAAACAGAAAAAAAGCAATAAAAGGCAGCCAATCAAAATATTCATATCCCTGTAGGCTGAGCCTTCTTTTTTACTCGCACTATCTCGAGTACGTTAATAGATTATAAACACCTATCGCTTCGACTTTCTTATTTATTGTTTTTTATCAATGACTTGCACGGCTTCTACTGCACTGGCGACTTTAGGGTATATTTCAGGGTACCGATCGACTCAGGGTCACTGAGAGAATCAGGTAGCGACAGGGAGAGTTACATTACTTATTATTATCTATACTTTGGTGTAACTTTGTAAAATATATATTTTTTGTAAATTGTTAAAATATAAGTAAATAGGAGATAAAAAAATAAATAGCTAAAAGAGTAATTGTTTTTTGATCGACCATCAAAAAACGTCCGAAATTCGGGCTTCTAGACTAGAATATCCCCTTAAAACTGTAATAGTTATTTAAGTATTAAGGGCGGTAAGTGTAGTTTACCACCCGAAAGTGTTTAGAATAACGCGACAGCGGAGGTCTTCAATATTTGAGGGCGGTACTACACTTAACGCCCAAAGAACTTCTAACGTTTTATGCACAATCGGACGTTTTCAGTTTAAAAATAAATTATTTTAAAATGGCATTTAATTCACATTATTTTTAAAAATAAACAGTCTTCCCCCGTATAACAATTTCAAAGTTGCTGGACTCATGCTAGACCAAGTAACAAAACCACCCTAAATGAAGCATGGTTGTTTAAGCTGGTGGCCAAATTACTTACCGCCTTAGGGCGGTAAGTTTAACTTATTGCCCGGAAATGCGGGCGCTAAGTTAAATTTACCGCCCGATCATGCATAAAAGATTTCTTAATTTTACTTAAGATACCTACACACATTCTGGAAACCTCCAGATAAAAAACTGCATAGGCCAGACCGGCGGCCCCTTATGGTCTGGTAAAACAAAAGCGTTCTTATACACAAACCCACTTCGGAAAACTGTAAGGCCAGGTCTGCGTAGTTTATCCTCCAATGATTTCGGGAATGTGTGTGGCTGGCATTACCAGAATAAGGAATTGTTTCGCTATTTTACTAAGTCACGTTAAGTTTCAATTATATTGCACTGGCTTTTAACAAAAAAACACAAAAAAATTAGGGCAGCTTTGTACCAACAGAAAGGAAATTAATAAATAATATTTTAGACATTAAAAAAAGGCAATAATGCAGTCTTCGTATATTTTTAATCACTTTTTAATGACTACCCATAAATTACATTATCTGGCATGCAAGAATATAAAGTTAAAACAGTATATTACTTGATTAATATTTATATTAAAATTAAAAGTAATAATATAATTTTCATGGAACTAGCATTAGGTATTCTAAAACTGACGAAAATTTGTTTATTATTGTTAACCGGCAGAAATTTATCTTAGATTGACTATATTTTTGGGGTATCTATACAACTCGCTCTGTTCGTGCATCAAAAGCACTAATGTTTTTTGAGATAATAATTTATTTTGGATAGT
Organism: Listronotus oregonensis; assembly: GCA_019359885.1. Classification (NCBI taxonomy): domain Eukaryota; kingdom Metazoa; phylum Arthropoda; class Insecta; order Coleoptera; family Curculionidae; genus Listronotus; species Listronotus oregonensis. Next base: position 7,376 of record JAHBCN010027473.1, on the reverse strand, counting down.
CTTTTTGACTTTTCTTCAGTGTGTAAACGGCGACCATGATTTAATTCGTTATACCAGCGTTTTAGAGTGGTAAAGGATGAGATTTCATTGCTTAATATGAAAGTAAGTTGATCGATGCTCACCTGTCTTAATAAAACACAAACACACCACAAATATTTAGGATTTATTATTATTTTTTTTTTCTAAGACACAATTTTTAAGGGAACAAATGAGAAAATAACGCCTTGTTTTACCGGACTATGCATGCCGCTGTCTCGGTCTGTACAGCTTTTCCTCTGAGGATTTCTCGAATTTGTGTGGGTACCTTAAGAAAAATTCACCAATATTTCATAGTTTTAATTTTGTTTCTGTTAAGTGTATTTATTTTTTTATTGTAAATTAATATTCTATTTATTGCTAAAATTTTAAAGTTAATAATAAATGCAGCTAAAAACATTAAATCTGTTAAATCTAATTTGATAGTTTTAACTGTGATTTTACTAGAAAATGCTAAAGGTAAAAAAAGGAATGTAGATAGATGGAAAAATGGGAGACACTTTATAGTTAATAGGTTTAATAATAATAAATACAAAAAATGGTATTTACTAATGAGGCACATTAACAACAGCGAGAATTTTTAACCCAAAAACCAAACAGTGTGGGGCAACTAAAAACCTTTCTTAAAACAATCGCGAACAGTAAAACATATCTGATGTAAAATATTGGAAAACAGGATTATTGAACCAACACTTAAAAAAAAATCTAAATACGAAAAGGATATTTAATTTTTCTATTACATGTATTTTTCTATTACATGTATTTTTTTCAATAATAATTTTAAAATTATTTATTTTGATATCGACCAAAGGTGGATTTGTACAGACAATAGCATTAAAATAAAAATAAAACAAATAATAAATTAAGAAATAGACATAACTCCATTTACACAGCCAAATAAAATGAAAGTAAGAAACAAGAAAAAACACACAAAAGCCTCCAAACAAACTTTTTAAATTATCTGTTTTGCAGAGTTTTGTAGAAGGTTTAGGTTAAAAATGTCAAAGTTTTAAGTGAAAACCTTAGATGGTACCTTCAAACACCTGCTAAATGTAGTGCCTGCAACTAGAACTGTCATTACCTTAACTGCCGAGGCTGGACAAAAACTTAAAAAACCCCAGATATTGGGTAAAATTAAGTTTTTTTGTCCGGGCATTTCTGAAAAAAATATTTTTAAAAATAATAAAATATTATTTTCATTTTTATTTAATTTGGTTTTTTTGCGATTAATTTATTAAAAAAAAAAAATTAACAACACAAAGAAACCTTGTAATTCGGCGTATATTTAAACTTTACTTCAACAGGCGTTTTTGTACGCGAGACTCCAAAGTCCTATTTTTTTGTTGTGTAGGTTTTAGCTTTTATAGGTGCGTTTAGACCTGAGCACGCACGCACTGATCCACCGCGAATGCTCAAGTGTAAACGGTTATGCGCGCACGCTCACGCTGTGTGTTTCTATGCGCGAATAGCTTCGGCGCGATCCGCCGGCTGTCGGTCTCGATGTGATGCTCAAAAGAATTAATTGGTTCGCGAACGTCCAGTTTGAACGGGGTTGGGACTGTTGGGAGTATCTACAAACGCACGTACTTCAACGGGCGAATTAGTTTAATTTAAAAATAGAGTGTAGTAACACCAAAGTTTTGCTTCTATTGCAAGAATTCGAAAAACTTCCTATATTATTGGATGTGAGGAACCAAGAATATTACTCTAAAACAAAAAAACAAGATGCTTGGCAAGCACTTGTAAATAATTTAAATATTGCAAATTTAGATAGTGCAGAAGCACAAAAAAAGATAAAAAGTCTCATGGGATCGTTTCGCCGTGTTAAAAGTTAAATTAGAGACCAAACCAACGACGAGGTCTATGTTTACGAGCTTCTTTCTTTTTTATCAAATTATACATTAAAATAAATGCACCCGCCATGATTTTATCGTCGTCTTCCATTATTAACGCACTCCTGTGAACAACTGGATCAGCTTGTGCGTCGAAATATACATAAACCTATTTAAACGCTTTTTGCAAACGCAAACGAATGCGTGCATGGATGCTCACTGCGTACGTACTCAGGTCTAAACCCACCTTATGAGTTAATGCCTTTGTTTTAATGTCTAAATTTAAATTTAATTAATTAATTTCTGGTTCAGCAAAGCATTTATATTACAATTAATTATTAAATTGAGCCTTGGCTTTGTGATTTTTGTTTAAAAATATACAAAGTTTTACAATGTAACCGTATTTTTTATGATATATTTATTATTTTACGAGAGTTTGAATTTTTTTTTAGAGTGTTTAATAGTTATTTAAGTATTAAGGGCGGTAAGTGTAGTTTACCGCACGAAAGTGTTTGAAGACCGACGCGACAAGAGGTCTTCAATATTTGAGGGCGGTACTACACTTAACGCCCAAAGTACTTATTACGTTTTTTTGCAAGATCGAAAGTTCTCAGTTTATAATAATAAAATTCTGGGTGTGACAAATTGGACATGGCACACTTCTTATGGATTTGAGTCACCGACAGATTTTTTTGAAATTTTTGTATTTTATTTTGGAAGTCCAAATAAGCATTTTCTTTCATTGCGCAAACCTTGTAGCTATACAGGGTGATACTATAAAATAAAGCCAAACATTCTTAAAAATAAATATTTTATTTATTACAAAATACTGTCTTTTACCCTAGACTGATAAAATTAGGCATTTTTATATAAAAAAATATGTATTTTATACCAAGTACTTTTTTTTATCGTGTACAGGGTTTTTATCTGTTTTGTCCTACAGGGTGCACGATTTATTAATGAACCAACAAATATACAGTCTAGTCGGAATAAATATAATATATTATGTCAGTTATTATTATATTTGTTTATTGTTATTTATCTATTTTGTCCTACAGGGTGCACGATTTATTAATGAACCAAAAAATATACAGTCTAGTCGGACGAAATATAATATATTATGTCAGTTATTATTATAACCTATAGGAATTTCGTAACTTGGCAGTAACTCATTCATACATACAGGGTGTCCCCCAAAAAGTAATTTTTAAATACAGGGTGAACCAAAATTATATGGCGGTTTTATTTATATTTTTTTCCAGTCATACTGAAACCGCTTTTGTTAAAAGATTTTGTTTTTCACCGATCTACACTATAAACATACTGGGTAATGTAATAAGATGTTTCGAAAAGTGACTTAGTATTACGTAAAATGTCGCAATTTAATAACATGAATAATAATTTATGCATAATATCTAAATGCGGATTATGGGTTTTAAGGTAACCCTTAATCATTTCAAAACAAAAATAAACAGTATACAGTACTTCAAACAGTAACAAGTTAGATACTGTTTGTAGAGAGACATATTTTTATTAGTAACTCATAACAACAATGATGTATTAGTTAGTATTATTCATTTAAATCAAACTAAGGCCATTAGCCTAAGCCTTATAGAAACTTAATACTAAAATGTTTTTAAAAGTAAACTATATTATTTATAAGAAACAGAGATGAAAAGATCATACTAGTCAAGAACTTGTGGTTCTTTAACTGTTCTATGTGTAGCGTCCAAAACAGTTGTAAGTAAAACAGTTGTTGGATATTTAACAACCTGTTGATACCTAGCATATCCAGGGTACCATATTACACTGGCAACATGGGCACATACGCCAAGCGTTCTGGCACCCACTTTGCATGTGCAATAGGTACCCGAAATAGGATCACCATTTTCTAGGAATGGAGAAAGCAAATATGAAATGAAAATACTATGCTCAATAGCTCGCGTAAATCTTAAAAATATCTTTGCTCTTATTAAGCCAGGTTCAAATTGTTGCACTTGAAAAATATATTCATTATTTGGTTCCCTTTCAGCGGTATCTTAAATATAAGCTGGAAGAAGCCTCGTTAGATAGGTACCAAATGTTTTAGAAATAACATAGTCTATAGGCAAAACAGGAAATTCAATAATTATTTTCCATATTTACCCATGCACCACCACCTCGGCGTAGGTTAAAATAAAGTATACCTCTTGTGCATTAAAAATGACTGTCTTTGTATTCTAAAATTGGAGCTCTTTGGCGCTTTTAGATATGTGTAGTCGGGGTATAAAATTGCACAATGCTGTTCGGGTTGGGGATTATATAACCGATTTGTAAAATTATCTACATGTCTTTGGATGAATCTTTCCCTATTTCGAACTTCTGTAAACCCTTTTTTGTGCAATATTCTACTAACTAACTTCCGTATGATTGAAAAAAATATAAATAAAACCGCCATATAATTTTGGTTTACCCGGTATCTAAAAATGACTTATTTGGAGGGATACACTGTATGTATAAATAAGTTACTGCCAAGTTACGAAATTCCTATAGGTTATAATAATAACTTACATAATATATTATATTTAGGCCTACTGGATTGTATATTTGTTGGTTCATTAATAAATCATGCACCCTGTAGGACATGACAGATAAAAACCCTGTACACGATAAAAAAAAGTACCTTGTATGGAATATATATTCTTTTTATATAAAAAATGCCTAATTTTATCAGTCTAGGGTAACAGACAGTATTTTGAAATAAGGAAAATTAATATTTTTAAGAATTTTTGGCTTTATTTTATGGTACCACCCTGTATAGCTACAAGGTTGGCGCAATAAAAGAAAATGCTTATTTGGACTTCCAGTGACTCAAATCCATAAGAAGTGTGCCATGTCCTTTAAAAAAGTAGCTATTGCTTTCGGCATGCTTCCAAACGTATTAATACCAAGGAAGTTTAAAGGTGTATGGAAGCCCAATACTGTAAAAAAAATTGTCCAGGCGTGCAGGGCAGCGGGAAGAGGGGAATTGGCCCCGCGGAGTTTGCGCAATGAATAGTAGGTCAGAGCCGAACTTCCATAATTCTTTGTTACTCTCTATAAAGTTGACATCATCAAATGTCAAATTCAAGCATTCACTGTTTTTTTTTTGCACAAAATTGTTGGTTATTAAACGATACTACCAGAGAATATTTAAAATTGTTGTGTAATATTGGATTTTATATCATCTGATATAATATGGAAAGAAGCCTTCTATTTAAATGGTCGATATTTTTGTGAGTTTTGTATTTTTATCAAAAACTCTTTTTAAATAAATAAAAACACGATTTTTTAAAATAAATTTCAAACATTGTATGATAGTTTCATGTACTTATCACCAATTTTGTGATAAAAGAAGATAGTGTCAATGAGTTTAATCTAATCCTAAGATTCTGGCTTTTGGTACCTAGGTATACATTGTAACAGTATCCGTTAAATATTATGTGTCTACAGTATGTCGAGCTTAAAAAGTTGATAATGTAAGTTTAAGAAACTATAAATCTAATTTCTTTTTAAACAAATACAGAAAAAGCAAAAAGGAACTTTAACATAAAATTGTACTTTCTTTCATTCAATTAGAGGGGCCTCTATATATTAAAAATTGCCTGGTCTGCCCAGTAATTAATAATTTTGATCCTTTAAAAGAATGTACCAAATTATTAAATGAAATAAAAGTACCTAAATAAAAACCTTATTTCTTTTTAATAATCCACAGAAATACACAAACATTGTGGAAATCATGTAAAAGATAGTTAAGATTGCCTTACTTTTCTCACTGCTATTTCTCATGAAATTTTCATTATTTTATTATTTATAATTGATATATTATTATTTTTTCGGTTACCTAACGTTACGTCTCATAAGAAGCACCTAATTTAAATATAAGAAATACTTACCTAAAGTAAAAAATGCCGGGTGTGTTACCCTTGGATTTGCAAGACAAAACTATACAACCTCTAATCATTTTGTTCCGATATTATAAGTAACAAACAATAAACACAAAATTCTAGTCACAATTTAATAAACAGTAATCACTAATATAAGAAGGTTTTTATCAATCCAAAAAACTTCTGCAACCACAAAATATAGGTACTCACACAAAGCAAAACAATCGAAACTAATACGGCGCAAAGGGCACAAACCACAACGAAAATGACGAATGATGAGACGACGACGGTTGACAGTACAGCGCGGATATAGTTTCATACGCGCCGCGCGCGCCCTTGCACCAAAAATCTTAGACAACCTAAGACTAAAAACGGTACTACGGCTCTTATAAAAGTATAATGTGTTGCCTAACTACACACTGATTTATCAGTGTGTAAGTAGGGAACACATTAAATTATTTCGTGGAATTTTGTTATTGCGCAGAATCGGCGGGGCCAACTCTGACAGTTATTTTCATACTGGGCTGGACATTTTTTAAACTTCCTTGATTAATACCAACGGGCTGCCGTATGCAAATGCCTTTTCGGTAACCTACAAAAAATCACGTGTGATCCGTAAGTGTTGGACGCAGCGATTTGTATTTACGGATAATCTAAACCATGTCAACTTCTTGAAATCCTTCAGGTGTCACGAAAAATTCTCTGAAAATTTTTGTTTTTGAGTTTGAAATTTCAATATGGAAAACCTTTCCTTCATCTTTGACGTTTTTGCATAATAATTGGACCATTTCTTGTTTTCTGCAAGCCCAGCAATACCAATGATTAGCCAGCCCAACCTGTAACAAAGAAAACTCAACTTAAGTATAGTACGCTAAAAGTCACTACAACTTTAAACTCGTCTTTTTTTGCAGATATTATTTAAAAATATAAAAACTCTAAATTCTTACCTTAATAAGCAAAAATTTCCCATCATTGGCTGTGGCAAGGAACTGGGCAATATCTCTTTTTGACAATGTCTTGCTTTTCTTCGGCTTATATCCTTTGCTTTTTCGTTTTAGGAGTGCTTGTAACTGTGCGAACTTGCTTATATCCAAATTGTTCTTTGTAGCGATAGTAAAAAGCCTATAAGCTGGAGCAACTGTATTTTGTCGACATCGTCTCGAAATAAGCCAGGTAAACTTTTTCTTGAGACATATGGTTTATTTTACTTCGGAACACCAATCGACGAATTTTTGGTACACTCGTTCTTATTATTTTTTTATTTTGACAGCAACAGCAAAGAGACTGCCATTTACAGACATCCTACTTATTTCTGGTTGAAATGACTAATTTTAGTGAAATATCGCCAATGCCAAATTCTCGCGTCAAATTATTTGTTTATTAAACATCACACAAACGGCCTTGTCGACATAGCAATGGAATGACAAACAAGTTTGATTTTTTTGGACAAAACAGGTAAAGGTACAGGTACAGGTATACCTTATGTCACTAGAATTTAAAAATCATGTTTTTAATAATATCTGCGGTCGTAGTTAATTACAGTACTCGTGTGATTAAGGAAAAAAAACTAATGCGATTTTCAGAATATAATATAATATTTTTA